>OX401409.1:9852746-9859915 GCA_947846245.1 Cerastoderma edule | reverse complement strand
CCGTGAAGTTAGGAGTCAGTTCGCAGTTCGCAGTTCGCGATTCAATTGCGAACCGCGAACTGCGCTCTAACTTCACACACTAGCTGCCAATTCAATTGTTTTTAAAATAACAATTTATGAAATATATGTGTACATATAATTTGAATTGACGAAAGACGAACTGGCGTCTGCCTTCACACGTAGAAACCTATTCGAATTGCGAACTGCAAACTGTCAGCTATCTCCAATGTATTCTACATACAGTATACGGCGAATAGCGAACTGCGAACTGTCAGCCAGCTTCACAACCAGTTGCCGATTCAAATTTTACCGAATGAAGTCCATAAGTAAATCGGCTTCGAAAAGCGAACTGCGAACTGTCAACCAGGTTCACACTCAGCTGCCAATTCAAAATAGTGTTTTATGTTGATCATTATTCAATCCCTTACGAATCGCGAACTGCAAACAGCCAGCTTCACAACCAGTTGCCGATTCATATTTTACCAGATGAAGTTCCATAAGTGAATCGGCTTTGAATAGCGAACTGCGAACTGTCAGCTAGCTTCACATTCAGCTGCCAATTCAGATTTTATTAGATCCAATACAATAAGTGAATCTGCTTCGAATAGCGAACTGCAAACTGGCAACCAGGTTCACACTCAGCTGCCAATTCAAAATATTGTTTTATGTTGATCATTATTCAATCCCTAACGAATCGCGAATTGCAAAATGTCAGCCAGCTTCACAACCAGTTGCCGATTCATATTTTACCGGATGAAGTTCCATAAGTGAATGGGCTTTGAATAGCGAACTGCAAACTGGCAACCAGGTTCACACTCGGCTGCCAATTCAAAATATTGTTTTATGTTGATCATTATTCAATCCCTTACGAATCGCGAACTGCAAACTGTCAGCCAGCTTCACAACCAGTTGCCGATTCATATTTTACCGGATGAAGTTCCATAAGTGAATCGGCTTTGAATAGCGAACTGCGAACTGTCAACTAGATTCACATTCAGCTGCCAATTCAAATTTTATTGGATCGAATACAATAAGTGAATCTGCTTCGAATAGCGAACTGCAAACTGGCAACCAGGTTCACACTCAGCTGCCAATTCAAAATATTGTTTTATGTTGATCATTATTCAATCCCTTACGAATCGCGAACTGCAAACTGTCAGCCAGGTCCACAACCAGTTGCCGATTCATATTTTACCGGATGAAGTTCCATAAGTGAATCGGCTTTGAATAGCGAACTGCGAACTGTCAACTAGATTCACATTCAGCTGCAATTCAGATTTTATTGGATCGAATACAATAAGTGAATCTGCTTCGAATAGCGAACTGCAAACTGGCAACCAGGTTCACACTCAGCTGCCAATTCAAAATAGTGTTTTATGTTGATCATTATTCAATCCCTTACGAATCGCAAACTGCAAACTGTCAGCCAGCTTCACAACCAGTTGCCGATTCATATTTTACCGGATGAAGTTCCATAAGTGAATAGGCTTTGAATAGCGAACTGCAAACTGGCAACCAGGTTCACACTCAGCTGCCAATTCAAAATATTGTTTTATGTTGATCATTATTCAATCCCTTACGAATCGCGAACTGCAAACTGTCAGCCAGCTTCACAACCAGTTGCCGATTCATATTTTACCGGATGAAGTTCAACAAGTGAATCGGCTTTGAATAGCGAACTGCGAACTGTCAACTAGATTCATATTCAGCTGCCAATTCAGATTTTATTGGATCGAATACAATAAGTGAATCTGCTTCGAATAGCGAACTGCAAACTGGCAACCAGGTTCACACTCAGCTGCCAATTCAAAATATTGTTTTATGTTGATCATTATTCAATCCCTTACGAATCGCGAACTGCAAACTGTCAGCCAGCTTCACAACCAGTTGCCGATTCATATTTTACCGGATGAAGTTCCATAAGTGAATCGGCTTTGAATAGCGAACTGCGAACTGTCAACTAGATTCACATTCAGCTGCCAATTCAGATATTATTGGATCGAATACAATAAGTGAATCTGCTTCGAATAGCGAACTGCAAACTGGCAACCAGGTTCACACTCAGCTGCCAATTCAAAATATTGTTTTATGTTGATCATTATTCAATCCCTTGCGAATCGCGAACTGCAAACTGTCAGCCAGCTTCACAACCAGTTGCCGATTCATATTTTACCGGATGAAGTTCCATAAGTGAATAGGCTTTGAATAGCGAACTGCAAACTGGCAACCAGGTTCACACTCAGCTGCCAATTCAAAATATTGTTCTATGTTGATCATTATTCAATCCCTTACGAATCGCGAACTGCAAACTGTCAGCCAGCTTCACAACCTGTTGCCCATTCATATTTTACCGGATGAAGTTCAACAAGTGAATCGGCTTTGAATAGCGAACTGCGAACTGTCAACTAGATTCACATTCAGCTGCCAATTCAGATTTTATTGAATCCAATACAATAAGTGAATCTGCTTCGAATGGCGAACTGCAAACTGGCAACCAGGTTCACACTCAGCTGCCATTTCAAAATATTGTTTTATGTTGATCATTATTCAATCCCTTACGAATCGCGAACTGCAAACTGTCAGCCAGCTTCACAACCAGTTGCCGATTCATATTTTACCGGATGAAGTTCAACAAGTGAATCGGCTTTGAATAGCGAACTGCGAACTGTCAACTAGATTCACATTCAGCTGCCAATTCAGATTTTATAGAATCGAATACAATAAGTGAATCTGCTTCGAATAGCGAACTGCAAACTGGCAACCAGGTTCACACTCAGCTGCCAATTCAAAATAATGTTTTATGTTAATCATTATTCAATCCCTTACGAATCGCGAACTGCAAACTGTCAGCCAGCTTCACAAACCAGTTGCCGATTCATTTTACCGGATGAAGTTCCATAAGTGAATCGGATTTGAATAGCGAACTGCGAACTGTCAACTAGATTCACATTCAGCTGCCAATTCAGATTTTATTGGATCGAATACAATAAGTGAATCTGCTTCGAATAGCGAACTGCAAACTGGCAACCAGGTTCACACTCAGCTGCCAATTCAAAATATTGTTTTATGTTGATCATTATTCAATCCCTTACGAATCGCGAACTGCAAACTGTCAGCCAGCTTCACAACCAGTTGCCGATTCATATTTTACCGGATGAAGTTCCATAAGTGAATCGGCTTTGAATAGCGAACTGCGAACTGTCAACTAGATTCACATTCAGCTGCCAATTCAGATTTTATTGGATCGAATACAATAAGTGAATCTGCTTCGAATAGCGAACCGCAAACTGGCAACCAGGTTCACACTCAGCTGCCAATTCAAAATAGTGTTTTATGTTGATCATTATTCAATCCCTTATGAATCGCGAACTGCAAACTATCAGCCAGCTTCACAACCAGTTGCGATTCATATTTTACCGATGAAGTTCCATAAGTGAATCCGGCTTTGAATAGCGAACTGCAAACTGGCAACCAGGTCACACTCAGCGCAATTCAAAATAATTGTTCTATGTTGATCATTATTCAACTCTACGAATCGCGAACTGCAAACTGTCAGCCAGCTTCACAAACCAGTTGCCGATTCATATTTTACCGGATGAAGTTCAACAAGGAATCGGTTTTGAATAGCGAACTGCGAACTGTCAACTAGATTCACATTCAGCTGCCAATTCAGATTTTATTGGACCGAATGCAATAAGTGAATCTGCTTCGAATAGCGAACTGCAAACTGGCAACCAGGTTCACACTCAGCTGCCAATTCAAAAATAGTGTTTTATGTTGATCATTATTCAATCCCTTACGAATCGCGAACTGCAAACCGTCAGCCAGGTCCACAACCAGTTGCCGATTCATATTTTACCGGATGAAGTTCCATAAGTGAATCGGCTTTGAATAGCGAACTGCGAACTGTCAACTAGATTCACATTCAGCGCAGATTCAGATTTTATTACCGCGGCGTGAATCTGCTTCGAATAGCGAACTGCAAACTGGCAACCAGGTTCACACTCAGCTGCCAATTCAAAATAGTGTTTTATGTTGATCATTATTCAACCTTACGAATCGCGAACTGCAAACCGTCAGCCAGCTTCACAACCAGTTGCCGATTCATATTTTACCGGATAAAGTTCCATAAGTGAATCGGCTTTGAATAGCGAACTGCAAACTGGCAACCAGGTTCACACTCAGCTGCCAATTCAAAATATTGTTTTATGTTGATCATTATTCAATCCCTTACGAATCGCGAACTGCAAACTGTCAGCCAGCTTCACAACCAGTTGCCGATTCATATTTTACCGGATGAAGTTCAACAAGTGAATCGGCTTTGAATAGCGAACTGCGAACTGTCAACTAGATTCATATTCAGCTTCCAATTCAGATTTTATTGGATCGAATACAATAAGTGAATCTGCTTCGAATATCGAACTGCAAACTGGCAACCAGGTTCACACTCAGCTGCCAATTCAAAATATTGTTTTATGTTGATCATTATTCAATCCCTTACGAATCGCGAACTGCAAACTGTCAGCCAGCTTCACAACCAGTTGCCCATTACTATTTTACCGGATGAAGTTCAACAAGTAAATCGGCTTTGAATAGCGAACTGTGAACTGTCAACTAGATTCACATTCATCTGCCAATTCAAATATTATTGGATCGAATACAATAAGTGAATCTGCTTCGAATAGCGAACTGCAAACTGGCAACCAGGTTCACACTCAGCTGCCAATTCAAAATATTGTTTTATGTTGATCATTATTCAATCCCTTGCGAATCGCGAACAGCAAACTGTCAGCCAACTTCACAACCAGTTGCCGATTCATATTTTACCGGATGAAGTTCCATAAGTGAATAGGCCTTGAATAGCGAACTGCAAACTGGCAACCAGGTTCACACTCAGCTGCCAATTCAAAACATTGTTCCATGTTGATCATTATTCAATCCTTTACGAATCGCGAACTGCAAACTGTCAGCTAGCTTCACAACCAGTTGCCCATTCATATTTTACCGGATGAAGTTCAACAAGTGAATCGGCTTTGAATAGCGAACTGCGAACCGTCAACAAGATTCACATTCAGCTGCCAATTCAGATTTCATTGGATCGAATACAATAAGTGAATCTGCTTCGAATAGCGAACTGCAAACTGGCAACCAGGTTCACACTCAGCTGCCATTTCAAAATATTGTTTTATGTTGATCATTATTCAATCCCTTACGAATCGCGAACTGCAAACTGTCAGCCAGCTTCACAACCAGTTGCCGATTCATATTTTACTGGATGAAGTTCAACAAGTGAATCGGCTTTGAATAGCGAACTGCGAACTGTCAACTAGATTCACATTCAGCTGCCAATTCAGATTTTATTGGATCGAATACAATAAGTGAATCTCCTTCGAATAGCGAACTGCAACCTGGCAACCAGGTTCACACTCAGCTGCCAATTCAAAATATTGTTTTATGTTGATCATTATTCAATCCCTTACGAATCGCGAACTGTAAACTGTCAGCCAGCTTCACAACCAGTTGCCGATTCATATTTTACCGGATGAAGTTCCATAAGTGAATCGGCTTTGAATAGCGAACTGCAAACTGGCAACCAGGTTCACACTCAGCTGCCAATTCAAAATACTGTTCTATGTTGATCATTATTCAATCCCTTACGAATCGCGAACTGCAAACTGTCAGCCAGCTTCACAACCAGTTGCCCATTCATATTTTACCGGATGAAGTTCAACAAGTGATTCGGCTTTGAATAGCGAACTGCGAACTGTCAACTAGATTCACATTCAGCTGCCAATTCAAATTTTATTGGATCGAATACAATAAGTGAATCTGCTTCGAATAGCGAACTGCAAACTGGCAACCAGGTTCACACTCAGCTGTCATTTCAAAATAGTGTTTTATGCTGATCATTATTCAATCCCTTACGAATCGCGAACTGCAAACTGTCAGCCAGGTCCACAACCAGTTGCCGATTCATATTTTACCGGATGAAGTTCCATAAGTGAATCGGCTTTGAATAGCGAACTGCGAACTGTCAACTAGATTCACATTCAGCTGCCAATTCAGATTTTATTCGATCGAATACAATAAGTGAATCTGCTTCGAATAGCGAACTGCAAACTGGCAACCAGGTTCACACTCAGCTGCCGATTCAAAATAGTGTTTTATGTTGATCATTATTCAATCCCTTACGAATCGCGAACTGCAAACTGTCAGCCAGCTTCACAACCAGTTGCCGATTCATATTTTACCGGATGAAGTTCCATAAGTGAATCAGCTTTGAATAGCGAACTGCAAACTGGCAACCAGGTTCACACTCAGCTGCCAATTCAAAATATTGTTCTATGTTGATCATTATTCAATCCCTTACGAATCGCAAACTGTCTGCCAGCTTCACAACCAGTTGCCGATTCATATTTTACGGGATGAAGTTCCATAAGTGAATCGGCTTTGAATAGCAAACTGCGAACTGTCAACTAGATTCACATTCAGCTGCCAATTCAAATTTTATTGGATCGAATACAATAAGTGAATCTGCTTCGAAAAGCGAACTGCAAACTGATGTTCCACACATAATACATAAGAGGGTTGCTACTGAAGTTAAATATCCAACTGAAATACTCCAACAAGTTCGAGGTTCTTTTTTAAAAAAAGTTATAATTTTGACTATAGTTTAGTAGCAGTAACTAATCCGCTCTATGCTCAGGCCCCAATGAGGCTTATAAGACGAATGTAGGTAAAAATGCCAGTGGTAAAAATGCCAGAGGTAAAAAAGCCAGAGGTAAAAATGCCAGAGGTTAAAAATGCCAGAGGTTAAAAATGCCAATGAAATGCCAGTGGTAAAAATGCCATAGGTAAAAACGCCAAAGATGTATTAAACCATCTTTTTCTTCATTCTTTACAGGCTAAATGGTTATTTGAAGGACTAAGTACTGTAAATAGTTCTGTTTCTATTTTACAATCTTAAGGGTTAGTTAGGGTAATGTTTTGAAGCCGTACTTTTTCATATAATTACCATGTAAAAATACCCCGATTGTGATTTTTCATTCATTCCATGATAAATAGGTTGTATTGGGTTTGTTTGATTTTTTAAAGTGATTTTATATATTTTTAAAGCATTGTATTATAATAATTTAACAATTACAAAATTAGGTAGTCTTGCTTTGTAT
>OX401409.1:9647746-9847746 GCA_947846245.1 Cerastoderma edule | reverse complement strand
GGCTGACAGTTCGCATTCGCGTTTCATAAGGGATTGAATATTGATGAACATAAACAATATTTCAAATTGGCAGCTGAATGTTAATCTAGATGACAGTATTGAACTTCATCAAAACAATTTGAATCGGCAACTGGTTGTAAACCTGGCTGACAGTTTGCAGTTCGCGATTCGTAAGGGATTGAATAATGATCAACATAAAACAATATTTTGAATTGGCAGCCGAGTGTGAACCTGGTTGCCAGTTTGCAGTTCGCTATTCGAAGCAGATTCAATTATTGCATTCGATCCAATAAAATTTGAATTGACAGCTGAATGTGAATCTAGTTGACAGTTCGCAGTTTGCTATTCAAAGCCGATTCACTTGTCGAACTTCATCCGGTTAAATATGAATCGGCAACTGGTTGAGAAGCTGGCTGACAGTTTGCAGTTCGCGTTCGTGAGGGATTGAATAAAGATCAACATAAAACAATATTTTGAATTGGCAGCTGAGTGTGAACCTGGTTGACAGTTCGCATTTTGCTTTTCAAGGCCGATTCACTTATTGAACTTCATCCGGTAAAATATGAATCGGCAACTGGTTGTGAAGCTGGCTGACAGTTCGCAGTTCGCTATTCAAAGCCGATACACCTATTGAAATTCTTCAAAAAAATTGAATCGGCAACTGGTTGTAAACCTGGCGGACAGTTTGCAGTTCGCGATTCGTAAGGGATTGAATAATGATCAACATAAAACAATATTTTGAATTGGCAACTGAGTGTGAACCTGGTTGCCAGTTTGCAGTTCGCTTTTCGAAGCAGATTCAATTATTGCATTCGATCCAATTAAATCTGAATTGACAGCTGAATGTGAATCTAGTTGACAGTTCGCAGTTCGCTATTCAAAGCCGATTCACTTGTCGAACTTTATCCGGTTAAATATGAATCGGCAACTGGTTGAAAAGCTGGCTGACAGTTTGCAGTTCGCGATTCGTAAGGGATTGAATGATGATCAACATAAAACAATATTTTGAATTGGCAACTGAGTGTGAACCTGGTTACCAGTTTGCAGTTCGCTATTCGAAGCATATTCACTTATTGTATTCGATCCAATAAAACCTGAATTGGCAGCTGAATGTGAATCTAGCTGACAGTTCGCAATTTGCTATTCAAAGCCGATTCACTTATTGAACTTCATCAAAAAAAATTGAATCGGCAACTGCTTGTGAAGCTGGCTGACAGTTTGCAGTCCGCGATTCGTAAGGGATTGAATAATGATCAACATAAAACAATATTTTGAATTGGCAGCTGAGTGTGAACGTGGTTGCCAGTTTGCAGTTCGCTATTCGAGGCAGATTCACTTATTGTATTCGATCCAATAAAATCTGAATTGGCAGCTGAATGTGAATCTAGTTGACAGTTCGCAGTTCGCTATTCAAAGACGATTCACTTGTTGAACTTCATCTGGTAAAATATGAATCGGCAACTGGTTGTGAAGCTGGCTGACAGTTTGCAGTTCGCGATTCGTAAGGGATTGAATAATGATCAACATAAAACAATATTTGGAATTGGCAGCTGAGTGTGAACCTGGTTGCCAGTTTGCAGTTTGCTATTCGAAGCAGATTCACTTATTGTATTCGATCCAATGAAATCTGAATTGGCAGCTGAATGTGAATCTAGTTGACAGTTCGCAGTTCGCTATTCAAAGCTGATTCACTTGTTGAACTTCATCCGGTAAAATATGAATCGGCAACTGGTTGTGAAGCTGGCTGACAGTTTGCAGTTCGCGATTCGTAAGGTTTTGAATAATGATCAACATAGAACAATATTTTGAATTGGCAGCTGAGTGTGAACCTGGTTGCCAGTTTGCAGTTCACTATTCAAAGCCTATTCACTTATGGAACTTCATCCGGTAAAATATGAATCGGCAACTGGTTGTGAAGCTGGCTGACAGTTTGCAGTTCGCGATTCGTAAGGGATTGAATAATGATCAACATAAAACAATATTTTGAATTGGCAGCTGAGAGTGAACCTGGTTGCCAGTTTGCAGTTCGCTATTCGAAGCAGATTCACTTATTGTATTCGATCCAATAAAATTTGAATTGGCAGCTGAATTAGAATCTAGTTGCTAGTTCGCAGTTCGCTATTCAAAGCTGATTCAATTATGGAACTTCATCCGGTAAAATATGAATCGGCAACTGGTTGTGAAGCTGGCTGACAGTTTGCAGTTCGCGATTCGTAAGGGATTGAAAAATGATCAACATAAAACACTATTTTGACTTGGCAGCTGAGTGTGAACCTGGTTGCCAGTTTGCAGTTCGCTATTCGAAGCAGATTCACTTATTGTATTGGATCCAATAAAATCTGAATTGGCAGCTGAATATGAATCTAGTTGACAGTTCGCAGTCCGCTATTCAAAGCCGATTCACTTATGGAACTTCATCCGGTAAAATATGAATCGGCAACTGGTTGTGAAGCTGGCTGACAGTTTGCAGTTCACGATTCGTAAGGGATTGAATAATGATCAACATAAAACACTATTTTGAATTGGCAGCTGAGTGTGAACCTGGTTGCCAGTTTGCAGTTCGCTTTTCGAAGCAGATTCACTTATTGTATTCGATCTAATAAAATCTGAATTGGCAGCTGAATGTGAATGTAGCTGACAGTTCGCAGTTCGCTATTCAAAGCCGATTCACTTATGGAACTTCATCCGGTAAAATATGAATGGGCAACTGGTTATGAAGCTGGCTGACAGTTTGCAGTTCGCGATTCGTAAGGGATTGAATAATGATCAACATAAAACAATATTTTTAATTGGCAGCTGAGTGTGAACCTGGTTGCCAGTTTGCAGTTCGCTATTCGAAGCAGATTCACTTATTGTATTGGATCCAATAAATTCTGAATTGGAAGCTGAATATGAATCTAATTGACAGTTCGCAGTTCGCTATTCAAAGCCGATTCACTTATGGAACTTCATCCGGTAAAATATGAATCAGCAACTGGTTGTGAAGCTGGCTGACAGTTTGCAGTTCGCGATTCGTAAGGGATTGAATAACGATCAACATAGAACAATATTTTGAATTGGCAGCTGAGTGTGAACCTGGTTGCCAGTTTGCAGTTAGCTATTCAAAGCCGATTCACTTATGGAACTTCATCTGGTAAAATATGAATCGGCAACTGGTTGTGAAGCTGGCTGACAGTTTGCAGTTCGCGATTCGTAAGGGATTGAATAATGGTCAACATAAAAACAATATTTTGAATTGGCAGCTGAGTGTGAACCTGGTTGCCAGTTTGCAGTTCGCTATTCAAAGCCTATTCACTTATGGAACTTCATCTGGTAAAATATGAATTGGCAACTGGTTGTGAAGCTGGTTGACAGTTTGCAGTTCGCGATTCGTAAGGGATTGAATAATGATCAACATAAAACAATATTTTGAATTGGCAGCTGAGTGTGAACCTGGTTGCCAGTTTGCAGTTCGATATTCAAAGCCTATTCACTTATGGAACTTCATCCGGTAAAATATGAATAGGCAACTGGTTGTGAAGCTGGCTGACAGTTTGCAGTTCGCGATTCGTAAGGGATTGAATAATGATCAACATAAAACAATATTTTGAATTGGCAGCTGAGTATGAACCTGGTTGCCAGTTTGCAGTTCGCTATTCGAAGCAGATTCACTTATTGTATTGGATCTAATAAAATTTGAATTGGCAGCTGAATGTGAATCTAGTTGACAGTTCGCAGTTCGCTATTCAAAGCCGATTCACTTATAGAACTTCATCCGGTAAAACATGAATGGGCAACTGGTTGTGAAGCTGGCTGACAGTTTGCAGTTCCCGATTCGTAAGGGATTGAATAATGATCAGCATAAAACAATATTTTGAATTGGCAGCTGAGTGTGAACCTGGTTGCCAGTTTGCAGTTCGCTATTCGAAGCAGATTCACTTATTGTATTCGATCCAAAAAAATCTGAATTGGCAGCTGAATGTGAATCTAGTTGACAGTTCGCAGTTCGCTATTCAAAGCCGATTCACTTATGGAACTTCATCCGGTAAAATATGAATGGACAACTGGTTGTGAAGCTGGCTGACAGTTTGCAGTTCGCGATTCGTAAGGGATTGAATAATGATCAACATAGAACAATATTTTGAATCGGCAGCTGAGTGTGAACCTGGTTGCCAGTTTGCAGTTCGCTATTCAAAGCCGATTCACTTATGGAACTTCATTCGGTAAAATATGAATCGGCAACTGGTTGTGAAGCTGGCTGACAGTTTGCAGTTCGCGATTCGTAAGGGATTGAATAATGATCAACATAAAACAATATTTTGAATTGGCAGCTGAGTGTGTACCTGGTTGCCAGTTTGCAGTTCGCTATTCGAAGCAGATTCACTTATTGTATTCGATCCAATAAAATCTGAATTGGCAGCTGAATGTGAATCTAATTGACAGTTCGCAGTTCGCTTTTCAAAGCCGATTCACTTGTTGAACTTCATCTGGTAAAATATGAATCGGCAACTGGTTGTGAAGCTGGCTGACAGTTTGCAGTTCGCGATTCGTTAGGGATTGAATAATGATCAACATAAAACAATATTTTGAATTGGCAGCTGAGTGTGAACCTGGTTGCCAGTTTGCAGTTCGCTATTCAAAGCCTATTCACTTATGGAACTTCATCCGGTAAAATATGAATAGGCAACTGGTTGTGAAGCGCTGGCTGACGGTTTGCAGTTCGCGATTCGTAAGGGATTGAATAATGATCAACATAAAACAATATTTTTGAATTGGCGGCTGAGTGTGAACCTGGTTTGCCAGTTTGCAGTTCGCTATTCAAAGCCTATTCACTATGGAACTTCATCTGGTAAAATATGAATCGGCAACTGGTTGTGAAGCTGGCTGACAGTTTGCAGTTCGCGATTCGTAAGGGATTGAATAATGATCAACATAAAACAATATTTTGAATTGGCAGCTGAGTGTGAACCTGGTTGCCAGTTTGCAGTTCGCTATTCGAAGCAGATTCACTTATTGTATTCGATCCAATAAAATCTGAATTGGCAGCTGAATGTGAATCTAGTTGACAGTTCGCAGTTCGCTATTCAAAGCCGATTCACTTGTTGAATTTCATCCGGTAAGATATGAATGGGCAACTGGTTGTGAAGCTGGCTGACAGTTTGCAGTTCGCGATTCGTAAGGGATTGAATAATGATCAACATAGAACAATATTTTGAATTGGCAGCTGAGTGTGAATCTAGTTGATAGTTTGCAGTTCGCTATTCAAAGCCTATTCACTTATGGAACTTCATCCGGTAAAATATGAATCGGCAACTGGTTGTGAAGCTGGCTGACAGTTTGCAGTTCGCGATTCGTAAGGGATTGAATAATGATCAACATAAAACACTATTTTGAATTGGCAGCTGAGTGTGAACCCGGTTGCCAGTTTGCAGTTCGCTATTCGAAGCAGATTCACTTATTGTATTCGATCCAATAAAATCTGAATTGGCAGCTGAATATGAATCTAGTTGACAGTTCGCAGTTCGCTATTCAAAGCCGATTAACTTGTTGAACTTTATCCGGTAAAATATGAATCGGCAACTGGTTGTGAAGCTGGCTGACAGTTTGCAGTTCGCGATTCGTAAGGGATTGAATAATGATCAACATAGAACAATATTTTGAATTGGCAGCTGAGTGTGAACCTGGTTGCCAGTTTGCAGTTCGCTATTCGAAGCCTATTCACTTATGGAACTTCATCCGGCAAAATATGAATCGGCAACTGGTTGTGAAGCTGGCTGACAGTTTGCAGTTCGCGATTCGTAAGGGGTTGAATAATGATCAACATAAAACAATATTTTGAATTGGCAGCTGAGTGTGAACATGGTTGCCAGTTTGCAGTTCGCTATTCAAAGCCTATTCACTTATGGAACTTCATCCGGTAAAATATGAATAGGCAACTGGTTGTGAAGCTGGCTGACAGTTTGCAGTTCGCGATTCGTAAAGGATTGAATAATGATCAACATAAAACAATATTTTGAATTGGCAGCTGAGTGTGAACCTGGTTGCCAGTTTGCAGTTCGCTATTCGAAGCAGATTCACTTATTGTATTTGATCCAATAAAATCTGAATTGGCAGCTGAATGTGAATCTAGTTGACAGTTCGCAGTTCGCTATTCAAAGCCGATTCACTTGTTGAATTTCATCCGGTAAGATATGAATGGGCAACTGGTTGTGAAGCTGGCTGACAGTTTGCAGTTCGCGATTCGTAAGGGATTGAATAATGATCAACATAGAACAATATTTTGAATTGGCAGCTGAATGTGAATCTAGTTGACAGTTCGCAGTTCGCTATTCAAAGCCGATTCACTTATGGAACTTCATCCGGTAAAATATGAATCGGCAACTGGTTGTGAAGCTGGCTGACAGTTTGCAGTTCGCGATTCGTAAGGGATTGAATAATGATCAACATAAAACACTATTTTGAATTGGCAGCTGAGTGTGAACCCGGTTGCCAGTTTGCAGTTCGCTATTCGAAGCAGATTCACTTATTGTATTCGATCCAATAAAATCTGAATTGGCAGCTGAATATGAATCTAGTTGACAGTTCGCAGTTCGCTATTCAAAGCCGATTCACTTGTTGAACTTTATCCGGTAAAATATGAATCGGCAACTGGTTGTGAAGCTGGCTGACAGTTTGCAGTTCGCGATTCGTAAGGGATTGAATAATGATCAACATAAAACAATATTTTGAATTGGCAGCTGAGTGTGAACCTGGTTGCCAGTTTGCAGTTCGCTATTCAAAGCCTATTCACTTATGGAACTTCATCCGGTAAAATATGAATCGGCAACTGGTTGTGAAGCTGGCTGACAGTTTGCAGTTCGCGATTCGTAAGGGATTGAATAATGATCAACATAAAACAATATTTTGAATTGGCAGCTGAGTGTGAACCTGGTTGCCAGTTTGCAGTTCGCTATTCGAAGCAGATTCACTTATTGTATTGGATCTAATAAAATCTGAATTGGCAGCTGAATGTGAATCTAGCTGACAGTTCGTAGTTCGCTATTCAAAGCCGATTCACTTATGGAACTTCATCCTGGTAAAATATGAATCGGCAACTGGTTGTGAAGCTGGCTGACAGTTTGCAGTTCGCGATTCGTAAGGGATTGAATAATGATCAACATAAAACACTATTTTGAATTGGCAGCTGAGTGTGAACCTGGTTGACAGTTCGCAGTTCGCTTTTCGAAGCCGATTCACTTATGGACTTCATTCGGTAAAATTTGAATCGGCAACTGGTTGTGAAGCTGGCTGACAGTTCGCAGTTCGCTATTCGCCGTATACTGTATGTAGAATTCATTGGAGATAGCTGACAGTTTGCAGTTCGCAATTCGAATAGGTTTCTACGTGTGAAGGCAGACGCCAGTTCGTCTTTCGTCAATTCAAATTATATGTACACATATATTTCATAAATTGTTATTTTAGAAACAATTGAATTGGCAGCTAGTGTGTGAAGTTAGAGCGCAGTTCGCGGTTCGCAATTGAATCGCGAACTGCGAACTGCGAACTGACTCCCAACTTCACGGACATGGTTATTATACACATGTAATTTTCTCTTACACAGAGAAGCTGATTTGTAGAAAAATAAAGAAGAAATGTATCGGGACCGTGTAATTTCTTCGACATCGTGATGTTCGACATGAATTTATAAGTTTTATTGTATTTCAAACTGGTGTACTTGCGATATTGGAACTATCACCACCCATTCGTACAGCCCTTCAATAGTAACATATAAAAAAAACCAGTTGCCATAAAGGATAACTGAAATAAGTCGTTTTCGAATATTCGACGATTGTAAAGAAAAAAAAATACATTTGAATATCATATCACCATTGACTCTACATCTTTGGTGAATAGCAAGTTCTAGCTCCAAGTAAGACACGTTGTTTAGTCACAGAGATAAAGTGCGGAATTAGCCCTCCATGGACGTGGATTTAGGATTAAGCTACGGTGTGGGGGCATACTTACCTGGGAAATTCTGAAAATATGATGCAATCTGGTGCTTCTAGGCAATTTCAGGGTCATTAATGACATTAAGGCATC
The DNA here is from genome assembly GCA_947846245.1 of Cerastoderma edule. Taxonomy (NCBI): domain Eukaryota; kingdom Metazoa; phylum Mollusca; class Bivalvia; order Cardiida; family Cardiidae; genus Cerastoderma; species Cerastoderma edule. Next base: position 9,839,688 of record OX401409.1, on the reverse strand, counting down.
AAGGGTTTGTACATTAATGATGGTAATTTTTGATACTTCAAATATATCCAGATTTTTGTGTCAGAACCATGTTGATTCAGCCGTTTACTCGCGTATAGGCGGCTAGGTGATCTGATGCCTTACTTTTATTCATGATTGTTTAAAGAGGAACGTAGTAAGTGATCTGATGCCTTACTTTTGTTCAGGATTGTTCAAAAAGGAACGTAGTAAGTGATCTGATGCCTTACTTTTGTTCATGATTGTTTAAAGAGGAACGTAGTAAGTGATCTGATGCCTTTATTTTGTTCATGATTATTCAAAGAGGAACGTAGTAAGTGATCTGATGCCTTACTTTTGTTCATGATTGTTCAAAGAGGAGCGTAGTAAGTGATCTGATGCCTTACTTTTGTTCATGATTGTTCAAAGAGGAACGTAGTAAGTGATGTTAAGCCTTACTTTTGTTCATGATTTTTCAAAGAGGAACGTAGTAAGTGATCGGATGCCTTACCTTTGTTCATGAGTGTTTAAAGAGGAACATAGTTAGTGATCTGATGCCTTACTTTTGTTCATGATTGTTTAAAGAGGAACGTAGTAAGTGATCTGATGCCTTACTTTTGTTCATGATTGTTCAAAGAGGAACGTAGTAAGTGATGTTAAGCCTTACTTTTGTTCATGATTTTTCAAAGAGGAACGTAGTAAGTGATCTGATGCCTTACTTTTGTTCATGATTGTTTAAAGAGGAACGTAGTAAGTGATCTGATGCCTTACTTTTGTTCATGATTGTTCAAAGAGGAACGTAGTAAGTGATGTTAAGCCTTACTTTTGTTCATGATTTTTCAAAGAGGAACGTAGTAAGTGATCTGATGCCTTACTTTTGTTCATGATTGTTCAAAGAGGAGCGTAGTAAGTGATCTGATGCCTTACTTTTGTTCATGATTGTTCAAAGAGGAACGTAGTAAGTGATGTTAAGCCTTACTTTTGTTCATGATTTTTCAAAGAGGAACGTAGTAAGTGATCGGATGCCTTACCTTTGTTCATGAGTGTTTAAAGAGGAACATAGTTAGTGATCTGATGCCTTACTTTTGTTCATGATTGTTTAAAGAGGAACGTAGTAAGTGATCTGATGCCTTACCTTTGTTCGTGATCGTTTAAAGAGGAACATAGTAAGTGATCTGATGCCTTACTTTTGTTCATGATTGATTGTTCAAAGAGGAACGTAGTGAGTGATCTGATGCCTTACTTTTGTTCATGATTGTTTAAAGAGGAATGTAGTATGTGATCTGATGCCTTACCTTTGTTCATGATTGTTCAAAGAGGAACGTAGTAAGTGATGTTAAGCCTTACTTTTGTTCATGAATGTTCAAAGAGGAACGTAGTAAGTGATCTGATGCCTTACTTTTGTTCAGGAATGTTCAATGAGGAACGTAGTAAGTGATCTGATGCCTTACTTTTGTTCATGATTGTTTAAAGAGGAACGTAGTAAGTGATCTGATTCCTTACTTTTGTTCAGGAATGTTCAAAGACGAACGTAGTAAGTGATCTGATGCCTTACTTTTGTTCAGGAATGTTCAAAGACGAACGTAGTAAGTGATCTGATGCCTTACTTTTGTTTAGGAATGTTCAAAGAGGAACGTAGTAAGTGATCTGATGCCTTACTTTTATTCATGATTGTTTAAAGAGGAACGTAGTAAGTGATCTGATGCCTTACTTTTATTCATGATTGTTTAAAGAGGAACGTAGTAAGTGATCTGATGCCTTACTTTTGTTCATGATTGTTTAAAGAGGAACGTAGTAAGTGATCTGATGCCTTACTTTTGTTCGCGATTGTTTAAAGAGGAACGTAGTAAGTGATCTGATGCCTTACTTTTGTTCATGATTGTTTAAAGAGGAACGTAGTAAGTGATCTGATGCCTTACTTTTGTTCATGATTGTTTAAAGAGGAACGTAGTAAGTGATCTGATGCCTTACTTTTATTCATGATTGTTTATAGAGGAACGTAGTAAGTGATATGATGCCTTACTTCTGTTCAGGATTGTCCAAAGAGGAACGTAGTAAGTGATCTGATGCCTTACTTTTGTTCAGGATTGTCCAAAGAGGAACGTAGTAAGTGATCTGATGCCTTACTTTTGTTCATGATTGTTTAAAGAGGAACGTAGTAAGTGAACTGATGCCTTACTTTTGTTCGGGGATGTTCAAAGAAGAACGTAGTAAGTGATCTGATGCCTTACTTTTATTCATGATTGTTTAAAGAGGAACGTAGTAAGTGATCTGATGCCTTACTTTTGTTCATGATTGTTTAAAGAGGAACGTAGTAAGTGATCTGATGCCTTACTTTTGTTCAGGATTGTCCAAAGAGGAACGTAGTAAGTGATCTGATGCCTTACTTTTGTTCATGATTGTTCAAAGAAGAACGTAGTAAGTGATCTGATGCCTTACTTTTGTTCATGATTATTCAAAGACGAACGTAGTAAGTGATCTGATGCCTTACTTTTGTTCATGATTGTTCAAAGAGGAACGTAGTAAGTGATCTGATGCCTTACTTTTGTTCATGATTGTTCAAAAAGAAACGTAGTAAGTGATGTGAGGCCTTACTTTTGTTCATGATTGTTCAAAGAGGAACGTTGTTAGTGATATGATGCCTTACTTTTGTTCATGATTATTTAAAGACGAACGTAGTTAGTGGTCTGATGCCTTATTTTTGTTCATGATTGTTCAAAGAGGGACGTAGTAAGTGATCTGATGCCTTACTTTTGTTCAGGAATGTTTAAAGAGGAACGTAGTAAGTGATCTGATGCCTTACTTTTGTTCAGGAATGTTCAGAGAGGAACGTAGTAAGTGATCTGATGCCTTACTTTTGTTCAGGATTGTCCAAAGAGGAACGTAGTAAGTGATCTGATGCCTTACTTTTGTTCATGATTGTTCAAAGAGGAACGTAGTAAGTGATCTGATGCCTTACTTTTGTTCATGATTGTTCAAAAAGAAACGTAGTAAGTGATGTGAGGCCTTACTTTTGTTCATGATTGTTCAAAGAGGAACGTTGTTAGTGATATGATGCCTTACTTTTGTTCATGATTATTTAAAGACGAACGTAGTTAGTGGTCTGATGCCTTATTTTTGTTCATGATTGTTCAAAGAGGGACGTAGTAAGTGATCTGATGCCTTACTTTTGTTCAGGAATGTTTAAAGAGGAACGTAGTAAGTGATCTGATGCCTTACTTTTGTTCAGGAATGTTCAGAGAGGAACGTAGTAAGTGATCTGATGCCTTACTTTTGTTCAGGATTGTCCAAAGAGGAACGTAGTAAGTGATCTGATGCCTTACTTTTGTTCATGATTGTTTAAAGAGGAACGTAGTAAGTGAACTGATGCCTTACATTTGTTCATGATTGTTTAAAGAGGAACGTAGTAAGTGATCTGATGCCTTACTTTTGTTCATGATTGTTTAAAGAGGAACGTAGTAAGTGAACTGATGCCTTACATTTGTTCAGGATTGTCCAAAGAGGAACGTAGTAAGTGATCTGATGCCTTACTTTTGTTCATGATTGTTTAAAGAGGAACGTAGTAAGTGAACTGATGTCTTACTTTTGTTCAGGAATGTTCAAAGAAGAACGTAGTAAGTGATCTGGTACGTGTACTAGGTGTATACATGTCTCTAGCAGAAAATACCATGATTATAACCACCGCGTTACAACCGAAACATTGTTAAACAGTCATATATCAAAGCATATTATACCAAATTCTTGACCCAATTATTGTTGACCTTTCTACAGAAAGCTCGTATCAGTGTTGCCTAAAACACACATTCTGTCTTCGCGGATAAGCCAAATTTATGCAAATGCGAGTAAGTCGACATAGGTTGCGACCCTAAACATTCGCCGCTTTATGCGCACCAATGATTACCTGAGAAATTGGGATTAGTTTATGATTGCAACAGCTTGTATCCAGTCATCTACATGAGAGGAAAGGTAACCTTGTTAACCTTTTTAGTGCCGGAACCAAATTCATGATTATGCAAACAGGATAGATCACAGATCAGCTGCCAATTTACTTGGCGGCTGGCCTCTGATCTAATCTGTTTGCTACACTGAGTATCTTTCCTCATCAAAATTAAGCAAATATTAATGTTTTTGGAAAGAAGACTATACAACAACCTATTTTTAGAAAACTACACTTTATTCAAATGTTAAATATCTGCGTTAAATGCCATTCTGAATCAAACGGTGTAATTTAAAGAGGTTAAGCATTGCCTAGTCTATTGGCTACTTGAGAATTCAGAACTATGGAAAATATAGCCTTTTTAAAAGAACATTCCTCAAATTACCAGGAATGTTTATCAATCAACCAATCAATCAATCAATCAATCAATCAATCAATCAATCAATCAATCAATCAATCAATCAATCAATCAATCAATCAATCAATCAATCAATCCATCCATCAATCAATCAATCAATCAATCAATCAATCAATCAATCAATCAATCAATCAATCAATCAATCAGTAAATCAATCAATCAATCAATCAATCAATCAATCAATCAATCAATCAATCAATCAATCAATCAATCAATCAATCAATCAATCAATCAATCAATCAATCAATCAATCAATCAATCAAACAAACAAACAAGCAAACAAACAAACAAACAAACAAACAAACAAACAAACAAACAAACAACAAACAATTAATTCGATTTATCTTTATTTTATCAATGAATTAATTAATCAATTCAAACAATCGGTATCGTCTTCCGGAAGCTTACAGAACGTTCTAAAAGCGCAACACATTCATTAGCCGCAGTAAACATAATCCATAAAGCCATATATTTTCTAGGTAACATGTGTTGACGTGTCATTTCGCCACATTAGAGAAACTTACTCTTGATCTGAAAACAACAGGTCGTACTGCCTTACTTTAAGTGAACTTTTGCCAGTGAAACAGCGCAATTGATACTTCACAAGTAAACCCGAAGAAGAAGAAACAAGTGCATATGTATGTACATATGTACATATGTATGTAAGCGTGTTTCTGGCTGAAAGCAGTCTTTTTTTTTTATCAACAAATACATGGATATATCTTTGTAGCTGTCGTACATGTAGTATCTGTTTAGAATGTTTTTTACACTGATGTATACTTTATGAGCTTTTCCTTATCCAATACTCAGCGGCATGTTTTGGCTTTGATCGTCGAAAATATGGCTTAGATCTTTAACCGTCCCAAATTGAAAGAGTTTGCAGACGACTTTTCAAAATGTGATGAAATTGGACAATAATCTTCTGATAGGGCAGAAAACATTGTCGGAAAAGGAAACATTGCTCGTCACGAGCAATTTTTCCTTTTCCAAGAATGTTTTCTTAAGTCGTCTGCCACAAAGTGGTCAAATGTCGTTATTGTTTGGTAAAGGTTTAAAACAAATCGTGATGAGCGATGCAGAATAGAACAGAACATATCGTTTAATCTTCCCAAGTATACTTTTTATACAATATGGTAGTACAAAGCATACATTCAAATGATTGAAATAAAGTGAGGTTTGGGAAAGTTCACAAGAGACAGAGACAGATGCATAAATCGCGATATAACTTTAGCTTGTTTAAGTGATGAAGACCCGTCTCAAATAATCAAATCTTACGACGAGCTCATATTTAGAACGACGTTCAAGCACACGCCCTTTGTATTTACCTTAATTGCTGCAGTAAGCTAAATTCCCCTTATTGAAATTTGAACCAGGCCAAAATTAAAAGAACTTTAATAGAATATGAAAAGGCAGAACAACACGTAGCTTATAACAGTATATGTACAATACTAGACACAATCGCCGTCGATGCATCAAAACAAGGTATTATTAAGTCACTTGCTATATGAATGAGATTTCCTACTTGTAGAATTGATATCTACTCGATATTACGATCTTTATGTCATCGTTGTTTTGTAAACTGGTTCACTCGTTCCTCCCTTTTCGTAGAAGCGGGTTGACTAAGCAACACAAGGTACATGTAACACAAACTGGGTGGGAGGGGAGGGGAATGAGATGGGTAAGCAAGTTAAACAACATAACGACTTTTAGAATGCATGTTTATTCGTGTAAATAACAAATGGATCATGGTCAATGTAGCATTTTACCAAAAAACTTATTATAAGAAATTGTGTCAATTGTTAACAATGTCATTAGTTGTATTATTCAGAAAAGCAATATTGCAAAATATCACGTCCTCGTGACGCCTCCAACGACATGTCACAGGGAAATATTGTACTTTAATTTATAATAACATTCATTATAAACGGTTTAACGCAACTATTTCTCATAAGTCATGAGATAAAACGCTAAAACGATTTTCATTTCATTAGTTGCATAATTTTATCGAAAGAAATGTGAACAATAAATGCTTAACTAACGAAACACAAACTACAAGGGTAGGAGGAAATAATGCTCTGGCTGACGTTAATGAACTTCGCCTCTTTTTGTGAATGATAACATAATCGCTTCTTTCGTATGAACACGGTGTAAAGAAAATGGAATAAATTCAATGAAGGATTTACTTAATGAATAAAAGAGTGCCGTTATGAGCTTGCATTCGAGTATTTTCGAATTAGATAGTATCATTTTGTTAATTGACGTCCGAAGCAATTTCTATTTACAACTACAGTTAAACTTGTTTTAAAAGACCATAATACATAAATAGAAAATCGTGGTGTTTAAGACAACTAACAGCTTTTCACGGACAGTCATTCAGAAGGCTTCAATAGAAGCTTTCTCACGATGATTGGTAAACAAAACACCTTCCTGAATTTTCTTCGACTAAGACTGTTGTCAAAGGACAACCTCTAGATGCTTGAGTCATCCTTCTTTCAACAGGCGTATTATAATCGCTTATCCACTAGTATGTCAGACGCATCACCGTTAACGTAGATTGTAGAGGTGTACGAAATTCATCTTCGCACATACAAAACGAATGTTATCTAGACTATAAAATGTGTACCACGTTATCTTTTGCTTCGCACGCACCATGTTTTTCATTTGTATTATATATAACACACGTTTTTTTCAGTTAAAAAACATGTCAATTAAAAGATAACATGTCGTCAATATATGTAAGCAATATCGACACATGATGCAAAATAGGTTATCTAAAAGCACATGGTGTTAATGTTAGTTTGTGTCAACTATATTCAATACAGAGTAATCTCCCTTGCTACGTTGAGTATGGCGACGTGTATACTGTACATGTGTATGATAGCAAGTTATGACGTTCTCCTTAATCTTGAAAACAGCTGTTAGTTGAAATGGTCATGAAAGGTAGTCTCCTGAATTCATTGTAGAATGTAGATATACCATCCAGCTTCACTTAGCCATTTTGTAAGGCTTTTAACGAGAGTCTTCTTTAATCGATTATAATCTGAGCATCGCTGTTAAACGAGATTGATTTTACTGTAGATACCGAATTAAACCAACAGTCAAACTAGGGACATGAACGGTGTTATCAAAATAGATAAAGTGCTTGAAGTGCACAATGGGGGTTTACACGTCTTATGGTGTATGTTTCATTCGGCTCTTGTCTATTTTACGAAACACGATGACGAGAAGTTGATCTCGAGATTCAAACCCGTGACTCCCGGGAAACCTGTTTACTCAAGCGTTCGTTATCGAGGAATTCCCACTTGGCACGGTTCGCCAGGATCCCATCTAACATTGGCTGGAAGCTCCGGTCAAACTTAACGAGGCTCTGTAAAAAGCATAAATGAACTCATATTTCAAGGGATGTAGGGAACCCTTTTTGATACCCATTGAGGAACAAAACAAAGAAAATAGTAAGAATAATACTCTGCATGAAAACACGGAAGTCCGGTAGCGATGAATCCTACGAGTACATAAAAAAGAGTTCATCACATAGATTTGGAAATGTTGCATGTTAAATATTCCAAAACATTACTAGACTTCTGATGTTAAAGATAATACGAATGCACTATAATTGAACATTTCTTCCTTTTAAAAAAGATTCAGACACTGACTAATCGTTATTATTTTGATGAAGGTAAATGCGATACACCACTTTGAATTGAACAACCTTTTCCCGTTAAAAACACAATTCTCCTTTGTAAAAGATTCGATACATGATTTAGGGTGACTATGTCATATGTACGATGTATAGCGTATGTTCTAGTCATCGTTTTCTTCGTAAACAGTCAATCTTGTTTTAAGCGACTTTGTAAAAGAATATAGACGTTTGGTGTATCAAACAACTAAAGGCTTGATAATGAGGCCAGTGATTCAGAAAACTAAAGGAGGAGCTTTCTGAATGGATTGCATTATGTATTAAGATGGCGACAGACTATGTAAAATTGCACACACTGATTAGGAGCAGCCGCTTAAAGAATGCCTGACTGTAAGTATGGATTGTTACCACGAAAACACGATGATCAAACAATTTGTGTGCTGACAAGGAGTATATACAAATTCGTTTGAACGAAAACGGCCATAAATTAACGACGGTAGACAAACCGTCTAACAAACACCGATATAATTTACCTTATATAAAGGGAGACAAATCCCGTCTATCCACCCTAGTTGTAGTGCTGGTAACTGGTCCTGTTTTTCTCGATCCATATGAGTCTGCAATCAGATAATGGTATTTATTGCATTTTTAAATGTGACACTTAAATATCTCTTGTAAATCTTTCTTTTTTCATTCGGTCATGGTGAATATCCTCACTAATACAGAAGAATCTCTATTCCTCAATGATTAAGGGACATAATGGAAATGTTCCACATAAAGCGAGCAAGACGTTTAGTTGTTTGGAATATAACGACAAAAGAGATGAAGCACACAAAGATGTTAGACAATCAGATGTTCGAGGTAAAGATACTCTATTGCTACATTTTCCACCAGTTTAACTCACCTGTGGCTGTATCTTGAGTTCAGAACGTTCCTTATCTCCCTGGTCAAAGAATTCCGTCATCACCAAATCGGCAACCTGTTAATGTATGTTATGATGATGTGCATTATGTTACTGTTAGATTCAACAGGTTTACCTTAAAACAGTTCAAATCTATCTAACATCGAATGTGAAACAAGTTCTTACAACTTAGACTACTCACACTTAATACAGCTTCCTGGATACATAGCCAGTACTCGCATTATTGATAGATCGCAGGACGGGGTGACTTTCAGGACGGGGTGACTTTCACATGATCCGAACCCACGACCCTCATTCCACCAGGCCACCGCTCTACCCCAGGACCACAGACTTTACCAGCGAGGTATCTGAACGCTTCCACTCGCATAGGTTGTACATGAATTAATTGCGTTAGATTATTTTGCAATACGTCTAGCATTTTTAACGAATGCTTTGCTATTATTCTGGAAGCCAAATGATGTTTTCGGTAGACGTAAAGATTATAGTATAAGAAGATGGCTGTAATCTCTCTATTGGATGAAAACCCAATCTCGTGTCTGGAAACATCCTGATAGCCGAAAACCGGATCGGTCAACAGGCATTTAAATCCTCTGAATGGAAAGTGCTAGTGTTGATAACAGACAATTCGGACACCAGGAAGAACGACCCTATAGGCAGCAGCTTGATGTGAATTATCTACGATTGAACATTTTTCTTACAGTGATAAACACAATCATATCGACTGTTTTAAACATAAAAAAAACACTAAAACGATTTTCGTTAAATCTTTTAGATACGGTTGCCGTTATTCAGTAATTTTCTATTTCTTCATCTTTTAACATTATTCGACTTATGTGATAGTTGTAGAGATGTATTTTCTGTTTGGAACACTTTGGTTAAATTGGATTACATATATTGTTTGTATTGTGGGCCAGTGTCCAAAAGAGATGGGGGAGAATATCATGTTGCGCCAAGTCCTAGATTTCATATTTCTATACTTTGCTTTGGCTTATGATACATATCGTCAAACTTGTCATACAGTTTGCAAACAAATCTTGCTTTGGATCCTTATTTTTTACAGCCTGACCGTAGATGGGGAACACTTGGCCCCCCTTTTCTCTTGACCATGCTTATGTAATTAATGTGTCTGCATGGCTAAACTGTTAACGTATCAGCTTTGTTGTCTGGGATATGGGCTACACGGCATCAAAAATAGACATTTTGCAATAACAATTGATACATTATCCCTTCGCTGCTTAATTAACTAAATATTTACAGTCTCTATAATAACTAGATTAGACTGGAGCAATGATTCTGTCCTGTGACTTTTTATCGAATAATTAAACACGGAACCGCATGGTCAGTAGGTTGTCAAAGACAATACTTTGCGTGAAGCGAAATCAACTGTGTGCATGTCCAGGCGCCATGTGTTGGAAATGACATTGGTTATGTGAAGCAGACGGTGCTATCTTGGTTCCAGCATAGGAGATTTGAGTATGTTTACCAAAAGGTATGACTGATGTGTAGCAAACGATACGACATTTTGAAAGAAACCATGTATATGTATTCTGCACTAAGAAAGGGATGCAGAGTAAATTAGATTAACTTAAACATGTTACCTTTCTGGATATCTGCCAGGGTTTCGTGATGGCGCCTATATCACACGTGGTCATGAGTATACTGCGGAAGATCTCCTTTAGTTCCTTGTTGTCCCAGTCTATACGACCTTCGTCTACCATCTCAAACCATTTATTGCGACATCTGAAGAAAAGTGCATTAGGTATAACGCTTTGATGAGTTTTAATCAAACACATGCTGTTATATTTGTGGTTTTATTTGATTAATTGCCTAGATATTATGGAACACCCTACAAATATCCCTGGCAAGGATTGTTGTCATTACTGATTTCGTTATTTTCCCTCCTAATTAACTTTTTATAGAAAATAATTAGAATTGTAGCCGTCACAAATAAGATTAACCCAAACAATTTTGAAAAAAAAAAATACTCAAGACCGCCAGAGGCCGCGTTTGATAATCTTTTTTTTGTAGAGCCTGGAAAACACTCGGCAGGATTGGGGCGTTATACAACATTCTCCTTCACCTGCAAAGTCTTTGTTAGTACGGGTATTTTTGAAGTAACAGACGTTTGCGTTGAAATATAATCGTCTTTATTTGCTCATACATCAAATTTAGATCAGCGTTCTTTTTTGATTTATAGAATCATAGCGGCCGTATACTTTTACAATATTTTTTTTTATAGATATGAAGTTATTGTCCAGACACACCCTAATGATGTAATTGGCTAAGCCGGCTTTATTTCCTTAAAAGGATTGGCCAAAATTCTTTATGACGTCTATTTAAGTCAAAGCGACATGAGTTGCTCTTGTTTCTAGCCCATGTCCAGGTGAGCGAAAAAGGAACGGTAGTCATTTGTAGTCATTTGTTTAGAATGAAATGAGTAAAGTATTTATTTAAAAAAAAAAACACCAAAAGGTCACAAGCATATAAACGAACATCGACCGATGCGAAGTGACAGAAATATCGTTAAAAACGACAAAAAAGTTGCAATTCGATTAAAAAAACTGGCTTACTGAATATGGAGAGACAAATCCGTGGCTAGAATGGCATGTTTTAGCAGACCAATCACTTCGCTGTATTCCTCAGAACTAAAATTGCTGAAAATATTTGTCGCCTGAAACGAAATGATGGTTAATTACTATTTCTTTGTCTTTCTTTGACAATAGTCACGTGCGGCAAACCTACCCACGTGTCTTCAATGGTAATCATCTTTTCTAAAGATTACCGGTCTGTCTAGTCAATATCTCTTACAAATGAGGATTGTCTGACATTTCAATTCAACAGTAATGAACACAACGGTTTAGTGCATCATTATAGCGAGAAATTGACACTAGTAAATGGCCTTTACAGTCTTGCAATGGACAGACGCTAGATGTATATTGGATGCAGGATTTGAGTAAAACAAATGCTTAACCAACTCATATAGCGAACATTTGTTCATTAACAGAGTTATATCAACCTCTTTGTCGAGAGCTAGGATGACAAGAACAGTTTGCATGTGAGGCGGAATTTCGGAACCTCGACTCAAATTATTTTACGAACGTCTTAATACGAAAAACATCCTTCATTCGAACATGTAAGAAATCATTAATCGATGAAGAATGACTTCTGTAATAAGCTTTCTTATCAATTCCGTATAGCCAAAGCTGACCGTATCAAACCTAACCCAAACACAAGGTCAGTCATCTGGTACCGTTATACTAAACATTTTAGTTTAAAGATGTTCGTAAGTTTAAAATAACTTTCCTTCTTATTTCAATTTTAGACGAAGCAATATTGCAAAGGATACGAAACACTTCCAATGACGTGTCACATGACAACAGTGTGTCTTCATTTAAGATACCTTTCATATTTATCGGTTTCGATTTATGCAAATATTGTTCTTAAATAGTCTAGTAAAACGGTACCCTAAAATTTTGTTCGGTCTATTGAGGATTTCGTACTTAATATTTAACCTTGGCATACAAATGTACATTAGATTGAATTAGATTGAGTTTACAAACCTCGCTATTGAGTATCATGAGTGCATGGTTAAAATGGTGGTGTTCTAGCGTCGCTCGAGTGCCGTACAGTTGGGCTAAAGCGGAACTAGTTCTGAAAATGACCAATGTTCAAACTTAATTCTTTGCACTATACTTTTATTTCCTTATACACTATTCAAACCGCGTGGGATGCAAGATCTGAATATCCCACCTGACACATTTAACCCCTGGTTCATGGTTGCCCAAGTCTAGTTAGAAAAAGAAAACAAATCTAAGCCAATGATTAGGAAATTTTCTATTTGCATTAGGCATACATATACTAGCACGCTTTGGAAAATGTACTAGTACAGTCTAAGCCAGGTTAGAGGCACGTGGGTACATTAACCTTATCATCTTCGATATATTGGTCTGACCACGATAGTGTAAACCATACCTGAGAGACAGTCATTTAATGCTATTATGCAATTATTAGACAATCTAAGTCAATTACATAATTATTAAGGAATGTGCTATGTGCACTATTATAGGCGTATGATAGTCCATTTTGGAAAATATACAATAAGAATCTAAGCCGTGATGTAAGCCATGCTAGATATACAGTCATTCAATAATAATATACGTAGTGTTCTCTATTACTCAACTTCGTTGGTTGTGGTTCGATTGTTTTACTCTTAAAAGACATATAACAAAAGACAGGAAAAGCTAATAAACCTACTTTTCCTGGAAGGCGTTGTTCGTTCCCCGATGGTCTAGGTCGTGACATATACAGCCCACTATCAGAGCTAAACATTCCATGCGAGTCAACATCGGGCGGGTATTGCATTTCTGTAAAATGATAAATAATTGTCAGTTTCTCTGTACAAACATTTATTCATGGAATCACCTGAGGTAAGTGTTGTTTAAAGTAAGTTACCCTGGCAATGTGGTCTAAATAAATTAGTCCGTTAAAGACCAGTTTTGTTGTGTATCCTTCTTCATTCCATAATAACATGAGAGGAGAAATCAATGTGCATTAAGGACGTTCTTCATAACAGACACAATGTCACGGGCTGGCTTCGGTATTCGAGGGTAAGCGCTGGTCTAAATAGATAGAAACCAAGTCATTGCAGCACCATCTATATAAACTCTATATGTATGGTATAGGCATATGGTCCTGATTGTACTTTATCAATTACAGTACATCTTTATATAACTATATGACGATTGGTGTAGCTTAGATATACGGCTTAAACGTGAAAATTAAAGAAAACGTCTATTTGTAGTACATGTACACGTATCTTTGTATCGAATTGTCTACTTTGTCCTTATATGGCATCTTCGTCCTTTAGCAACAGGAACTATACGAAGTCAATTCCCTTCGACACCCTTTGAATAACTTTGTAAGGCAGAATAGCATTTCCGGTATCAAGTTGCTGAAAAATAACCATTCCAAAGCTCTTAGGAACGCACCAATAATACTCGAATAAGACATGTCCTTGAAGTTAGGAGTCAGTTCGCAGTTCGCGATTCAATTGCGAACAGCGAACTGCGCTCTAAATTCTAACACTAGAAGCAAAGACCATCTACCCACCTGCATAGTAGCGAACATCAGTTGGCAAACGTTAAAGGCGTGGCGCCAGTTATGGTAGGCGATATTCCTGTAATTCTTCTTGACTGTGGTAAGCCAGCGAATCAACGTCTGTAAAGAGCACGTTTATGTATAAAAATAAGACAAAAGTAAAGTCTTTATCTCGATCACTTAATGATTACAATTACATTTGCTGGTTGCCAACAATGGGAAAAAAAAGAAAGTAAAATAATTATAAAAAAAAAAAGTATTTTTAATTGTTTCTTATTTTTCGTGGATTTTTACTTAAACATTGGAGGAGGATTTGTTTTTTTCATTGACATAATGAAAAAGGATGTTTTTGCAGTATCATTAAAATTTGGCACCAATGGGCTGTGACCAATATAGCTGTTACCATCGTGGTAACATGATTGACCGTCGACAACCTTTTTTTTTTAAATTTTTTGTCCAATAAAAATAATCATTAAAACATTTTGATGGATGCTATGCCAACCGCTTTAAAACTAAATTACTGTTGAAAGTGGCGTTATTTCAATCCAATTACGTTAGGTACCTCATAGTCTATCCGGCAGTTTTTCAGGAATCCGAGGTCGCGGAAAAGCCGTATGCCCGCAATGAGCATCTCGTCGTTAGTGAGGGAGAAGTCGTTAAAACTGAGCTCGTTCAGCCGCAACTCGGTTGCCGTTGGGATCTTCATGGACTGAAATAAGAACAATTCCATAAGTTTACAGTCGATCTATCTTAAGGCGGAATTCTTAACCAGTGCATGAATATTTATTTATTGAAAGGCAAACTAAATAGAGGACGCATCGTATCCAGAAAGCTCCTCCTGCAGGTTTCTGAATGACTGGCTTCCGTATTAAGCCGTAAGTTGTATTTCACATCGTGATTCTGTCTCAATCTACAATTGTCGCTTTAAACAAGATTGTAGTTTGAACAAGCATATAGGCAGACTCTGGACCTTGAAGGTTTGACTATGGTTCAAAGAACCTTCCTTGCCTAGTGGTTAGATTACTGAACTTGAAAACACACAGTCCCTTTTCCAAGGGGTCAAATCACGGGTGCATAAGGTTGAAATTCTCTTGAGAGGTAGACTTCCGATGTACCGAATCTAATTTTGATTAACTTGGACTTAAAGTCAAATAGGTTAAGAACCATAATATCGGTGTTGTCAAACTCTTACCGTTTGATACTATACCACAGCTGATCTAAAAGCCTTAACAAACACGTGACTTGTCCTGGAATTTGCTATGTAACCATTATACGGATAACTGCAGAAAGAAAACCTACTGTCATAAAATATTTTCAAATGCATCATAGTTGTAGGACAGTAAGAATAAGAATATTAAAGCACGAGTAAAGGGTCAAGAATTAAAAAAGTTGCAGTATATCGTGTTAGATATCCATTATTGTAAAATGTTATAAATCTTATGTTTATCAAGGCATGTTGACTTGATATGAAGCTAAACAAGCTGTTTAAGTTATTGGTGAACAAATGCACGAATAAACATTGTTGTAATAAATCAAATTCATCCAGGAAAGTTAATCATACAGAAAGGTAACCTTTTTTGTGATATATATCTTCAAGTCATGCAATAGATAGGGCAATGGATGTCCATTTTTAGGCAATTTTGGTCAGGTTTGTCTCGACCGTTTGATTTCTGTAACTATATAGCATATCTATGGAAATTATACGCATGAACCAAAAGCGCTATTTTTCTCATAGAGGCAAAGCAATTGATACCTTTGTACTCTTTTCTTTGCGTTATTTATAAGGTCACTTGCGTCATCTTGACGTTTCCAAGGAAACCGTCAGTCGATTGTCATAAATGAAACAGCTGATAACAGAGTTTATTGCGTACCGGAGAAATCCACACGGACTTTGAGGCACGCCCATTTCCCGTATTAACTCTAACCCTTTCGTATGCCTCACTAACACAAGCAAGATAAAAACCTTCACAAATTAAAAGCAAGACGAATTTGAAATCAACGTTACAAAACGAAAATTTGCTCATGCTGATTTCAGCATGTTTTGATCGTGCTTAAGGATTGATTCCCTGTGTATGTTTCCGACCATTTTCTAATCAGTGTCATCGTTAATTGCATTAAGGATTATAACGGGATGGAGATTAATCAACCTGAAGCATTATCCGATAGAATCAACATTTGTCTGATGACGTTATTTCGATTCGTTTACAGTAAAGCCATTATCTGACGTAAAACCGATTCAAAGGTTTCATTGCCTTTTTCGTTCATTTTCTATACACCAAAAAAACTTAATTTTTTTTCAATATTTTATACTTTTCATGGTCATAGATAATTCCTTTATGATTCTAAGAATATCTATTTTCTGCATAATTATATTACTAGTTATCACCTGTTTATTAAATGCAATACCTGGTTTATTCCCACTTCAGTAAAGCAACAGTATCAGCCTTAGTGAACTAGATAACATGATTGTCCTTTTTTTATATCTCTTCTTGTGACATTTTCACGATCAAATTCGTCAAACTGAAGTGTCTTATCTTTAATTTTAGTTCACATCTGCTTTTTATGAAAGTTGTATGAACTTTTAATTTGACACTAGATGCTATATTTTATGCCTCGTATAACAAATACCTTTCTATATATACACTGGAAGGAATGTCCTTTTAGGTACATGCCTAGAGAGTCACATTCGATCAGCTTGTTGACTTTCCACAAGCAAATCTGGCGAAGCAATCTTAGGCGCTTCGCTTAAAGTTTCACTTAAACCACGTACATATTCTTTTCTTTATGATGTCTTAACCGATTTCCAAACAATAACGGCATTTGACAAGTTTGTTGCAGACGACGCTGGAAAACATCTTAATGAGCAATTTTTTTCTTTTTCTACAATGTTTTCTGCCCTATCAGTAGATTATTTTTCAATTTCAGCACATTTTGAAATGTCGACTGCAAACTCTTTCAATTTGGGACAGTCGAAGATTGGTGATTGGTAAAGGTTTAATACATTTTCATTGATTCTCTGAGTATGACTCTCTGTTGAGAACATATATGTCCTACACTACAGAAGATGCTGTACACATCAAGGGTTCAATGCAAGACTATAGTCAGTGCTTCATGTTTATGAAGCACTTACTATAGTCTTGCATTGAACCGCCGACATGGGGTATCGTCTAAATGATCCTATAGAAACCGTGACCGATCGTTATTATGACTAGTTTCAACTCAACCTGTCGGTGTTTTAAATCAGACATACATTTCAAACCTCATCACTGTTCTTCATCTTCAAGTCTCAGTCCAAACTCGAAAAAAAACCAATTTTAAGATATGGTTCTTACAAATGTAATCGGCAGCTTATAAAAGCCATCTTACATATAAGGGCGCACTATTTCTACGTTGGACGTGTTCTGACTTCTGAACTAACATAACTCGGATGATCCAATGTGTAATTCTATTTCATAAATATATAGAGTCTGGACCATTCGGGCTTGATTAAACCCCGACCATTGACTGATTTTACATTGTAAATGGCCCCGATACACTTCATGTAAAAGATAAAACATGTTTTTCTCATACTTCAAAGTGATACTATTGGCATATCTAGGCATAATTACACTCATTAACGCAAAAACATTTCGTTACGTGTTATCTTGGATAAACAAATTCGCTTTCGCCGCTAGAGATTGTGTAGTAAGCACCTTTCACATCTTTCTAATTTGACAATGTTGTTACGCTTTATTTTTGTTCATTTTTCAACTCTTTGTAATCATCTTTTGATGCAATTAATGTGAATATAAATTAATTGGCTACCATATCCATCGCATGTAATTATATATGTATCGACTATGAGCTTGTGTGCTTAATGTCTCAACGAAATGCTGCTATGTATATGAGATTAACCAGACAATTGCGAGGACATAACTATCGTTTGTCTAGTAAAAGAAGCAATTACGTACCTTGATTTTAGTTACCTCATCGGGTTCCACGCCAGCGTGGTAAGAAAGCATCTAGAACAAATACAAAGCTTGGTCAATAATGACCTAATCGCCAACCTGTAAACTATACCATATGATTTGTAAAATATCATGTAATCTAAATTTAAGACAGTTTTTAAGTTGAAATGCACTTATGCATTGGTGGTAGATATCACAGTCTATATTATGTCAAACTTATTCGATATTTATAACGCATTACGGTAGAGTACCGAAATGAACATTCATACATATAAATAAGGTGCATTGCAAAACTGTTTTCGATTCAAACGATCCAAGACTTTTGAATAGATATCAACAAGTCCTTGCATATTCTGGTAGCTTATCAAGAAGGCTCTGCTTACTATGAAGAGTCTTTGAAGTACTATCAAATAAGCTACGGCTAACTAAAACGGGCTTCGGTTTCGCTAAACAGAATTCCTTCAGAATAATGACTTTCCTCATTGCATTTGTAAGAGTATATTAGGAGTAACGGGAATCTGCATGTCTTTGCTTAACTATTATAAAGACAAATCAAGTTCTTTACGCATACCAGTGTTCAACGTATAAGCATGGCAAAAAGCGTTTAGTTTCATGTGTGGTCTTTTCATACTTATGTATATCACATGAATGAATCATGAACGAATAACCTGACATACCTCAAGGGCGACAGTCTGTTTGGCAGCTGAGAGTGCGACCTCCTCGTACAATTGAGCATTATTGATTCCTAGTCCGCAAAATATCGTAAATGCCTACAAAGAGAAGGGTGGTATTAATCCATTAGTATTGCCTATAATCTAACTCTTATATTTTGGAATGAATGACAAACAGCAACAATAACAAAAGGAAATGGGGGATTTCAATTTTATTCAGTATTTAACAATCCTCCGTTTATTTAAACAGCAGTTGATTTTCCGTCCATGTCTATTGTATTATTTTACCAATCAGTCCTGCTATTATCCTAAGATGTCTTTCTTTGAAAAAGTACCAACGCCATAAAAGGAATGAATAGGGACATTCATTACCGAGTGTTTAAAACATTGAACTTAATATCACATTGGAAAATTCAAATAAATGTACATTCGATATCAAAAATTATCAATTTCAGAAAGCAGCGTTTGTTGATCCAATGATACTAACCAGGCCGATTCATCCGACACACGAGCAAGTTGTTTAATCCGAGTGATGGAGTACGAGTTTATATTGGGACGTTAATGTCTACACCCCAGACAGAACGTGCAGGTTATGGCCTCGCAAATTGACAGGCTATTTGTTTGGCCCAATTCAATACGATTACCACTCTACGGACAGAGCAATCATTGGAATGGGATTAGACGGAAGTGCAACATGATTAAGCGTGCGGCTCCTGGTCTATCTTTGGTTGGGTTTGGAATTGGTCCAAATAAAGTTTTGCAGACGACAAATTTAAGGGACCAATGGCTTGTAATAGACTAAGATTAAACACATTAGGAATTTTGAAACCTCTCTTAATGGATGGCTTTTTACCCCCGCCTGTATTTTTGTTGGCTATAGACATCGGGTATAAACATTGAATTTATTTTAACATGTTGTTTTTCATTTGAGATCGGTAATATGTCAACGTTAATGTGAGTTATACCATGTTTGCCTCGTCTCAGGAATGCTTAAAAGTCAATTACCTTTAAAGGCTTGGTTAACTTGGCTTTAATAATCAGTATTTTGAAATGGCTTCGATTCAGATTTCAGTTAGCAAACAGCTCGGCAGATAGAGTTTCTTGGGCCCACCTTGAATGCTATTTAATGACGATCTTGGTCATGATTTTGTTTTTGGTTTTTAAACCGTTTCAATAATTCTTCATCTAGAAATGCTTTTAAAAACGGATCCGAGGCATAACCGTCCTTCTATCAAAATATATTCTACCAAGTACAACAATGCATATATTACCTTCGTGAATTTTTAACTTTCAATTTGTTCCAGTATCTAACCACCATATGAGGGGAATTGTATAAACCGATAAACATCATTTTCAAGCCTATATGATTTATCAACTACTGCGGGCCACCCATCTGGTTAATGACATTATTCTTTAATATAGCGGTATCTAAACCAGACAGTTCGATCATGTGGGTAATCAATCATATCTGCGGGCATATGTTGCAATCCATTATGCATTTGACGTTTGATTAATGCAATGGATAACGAATTGACTGATATTCAAGCACACTGACTTTTGGAAATATGATGACAATCAAAAACGTTTTACATTCTATATAGTAACTGTCGCTGTTCAAAACAAGTATGAGTCTTTTACTAAAGGGAAGAGTATGAATCTATGTTAGATTGTACTGAAATGTCTCTCTGTATACGCCGTATGAGAGTGGTCAAATAGAAAGGCGCAAATGTCGGTTGAAAAATACACGGTACAAATGTCATTTAGAGGTAAAGAACTATATATCAGCTTAGAATTGAAGACCATAGTTCAACAAACATTGCTCTGGTATATATACACTACGAACAATGTCGCACTTTGTCGTCGCCATAATTTTATTGATCAATCGACAAAAACTCCGCCAAAAAAAAATTGTCGGAATTAATTCACAGTACGAGGATTCAACACAAGATTTTCCTAAGTCCTTCACCTTTGGGAAGGTCTTACTATAGTTTTTCAATGAACCGACGAAAAGAAGCTATTTGAAACTATGGTTGGAAACAGTTTCATTAGTTAAACTGCCATGAATATCGATATTTATGCGCTTTGGTGACTGGATGCATGTAGTATGGTGCATACTCACAGTGCTAAGTACAAAATAAGAAATAAGTAATTAGATAAGAGCTGCGACGGTACCTCGAACAGCTGTTCGTCATGGTCATCGAAAGGCATACCATCCGTTCTGTTGATGATTTCTGCTACACCTGTAAACATAAAAAGCAATGATAGGTGTGGGGTTAGAAAGTAAAACAACATACCAGCGGGATAACCGACATTGGGTCGGGGGCTCCATGGACTAGTGATTAGGTTACATATTTTAATATCACGTGTCTTCCTTCCGTTTGGGTTTAAATCTCGGTGACGGCATTCGGTTTTTTCATCAGAGTCTCCCAAACGACTTACGGAATGCCAATGGTTATACCCGGCTTGACCAACCCTTATGGGCAGTTAAAGTATGGGGTCTTTCACCCTTATTTAGAGTCGGACATCTCAACAACATCATAACTGCAATGATGACGCAATTTTATTCCCATATGGCTATCGTCCAGTCCTTTTTCGACATTTTGCTGAGATTCAGCACTTTTTGTATCGACATGATGATCCACCGAGTGGATAAGGCTCTGTATTGTTGTTTAAGTCTGTTGCAACTGTACATGAAATAGGTTCGGTTTGTTGTGTATCGCCATAAGTTTTCTATCAAGGAAGCAGAATCGAGATTGATTAATACGAGACCTAAGAATTTTTCTTCACAATCGATGTAAAATGGGTCAGTTTAAACCAATTCCCAAGAAAAACAGAAACGCCTAATGGATCGAATATTCGTCAGATGCCGAGAGAATCCGAGAACAGCCCTGGTGTCTGCAAAGCCTACTTGAACAAGACATTATCAAACACTTCAACAATTACGTGTCAGAGGAGGCAATTTATGGCTTTCGTCTACGTAAGAAGAAGTGTTAGAATAGGTCCCTGGGACGTGCCTTGTTGACTTTTCTCAGGGAAACCCTGGTAACTTAGACGTATAGCTCGCTCGCAATAATGAAATGTCAACCTTTTGGATGTATGGTTGCCCATTCTTTTGTTTTGCTTAATTGTATTCGAGTTGCTACTTTACTGAATGATCCGGTGAATATACGGATTTATACAAAATTGTTTGCTGGGACGAGTCTTGTTGACTTTTCTCGGAGAACTCTGGTTACTTATACGTACAGCTCTGTCACAACCCGTTTTGAAATAAAGTTGCAAAATGAAATAAAATTATTTCAAAACGCGTCGCGATGACATAAATTTATTTCAATTTGCTGACAACCCGTTTTGAAATAAAATCGCAAATTGAAATAAACTTACCAAAAATGTATCTAATGTAAAGATATTAAAACCAAATTGACACATGTGATAACTGAAGTCGGTTTTATGTATTTTCGACAGTCTATGACCCATTCTGACCGTTGATGGCCATGATAGTCTTACATAAAAATGTGTGTAAAAGTTCAAATATCACCTTCTAGTCATGGTAATGCGACTCGTATGTGACTGATTGATGCCTAGGAATGATTTTCATGAGACTGAGACAGATTTGAACCATATAATGAAGAAAGTTCAAATTGAAACAAAATTATTTCAAAACGCGTCGCGATGACATAAATTTATTTCAATTTGCTCACAACCCGTTTTGAAATAAAATCGCAAATTGAAATAAACTTGCATAAAATGTATTTTATATTAAAGATATTAAAACCAAATTGACACATGTGATAACTGAAGTCGGTTTAAGGTATTTTCGACAGTCTATGACCCATTCTGACCGTTGATGGCCATGATAGACTTACATAAAAAATGTGTGTAAAAGTTCAAATATCACCTTCTAGTCATGGCAATGCGACTCGTATGTGACTGATTGATGCCTAGGAATGATTTTCATGAGACTGAGACAGATTTGAACCATATAATGAAGAAAGTTCAAATTGAAATAAAATTATTTCAAAACGCGTCGCGATGACATAAATTTATTTCAATTTGCTGACAACCCGTTTTGAAATAAAATCGCAAATTGAAATAAACTTACCAAAAATGTATTTTATATAAACATATTTAAACCAAATTGACACATGTGATAACTGAAGTCGGTTTAAGGTATTTTCGATAGTCTATGACCCATTCTGACCGATGATGGCCGTGATAGACTTACCTAGAAAATGTGTGTAAAAGTTCAAATATCACATTCTAGTCATGGCAACGCGACTCGTATGTGACTGATTGATGTCTAGGAGTGATTTTCATGAGACTGAGACAGATTTGAACCATATAATGAAGAAAGTTCAAATTGAAATAAAATTATTTCGAAACGCGTCGCGATGACATAAATTTATTTCAATTTGCTGAGAACCCGTTTTGAAATAAAATCGCAAATTGAAATAAACTTACCAAAAATGTATTTTATATAAAGATATTAAAACCAAATTGACACATGTGATAACTGAAGTCGGTTTAAGATATTTTCGACAGTCTTTGACCCATTCTGACCGTTGATGGCCGTGAAAGACCTACCTAGAAAATGTGTGTAAAAGTTCAAATATCACCTTCTAGTCATGGCAATGCGACTCGTATGTGACTGATTGATGTCTAGGAATGATTTTCATGAGACTGAGACAGATTTGAACCATATAATGAAGAAAGTTCAAATTGAAATAAAATTATTTCAAAACGCGTCGCGATGACATAAATTTATTTCAATTTGCTCACAACCCGTTTTGAAATAAAATCGCAAATTGAAATAAACTTATCAAAAATGTATTTAATGTAAAGATATTAAAACCAAATTGACACATGTGATAACTGAAGTCGGTTTAAGGTATTTTCGACAGTCTAAGGCACATTCTGACCGTTGATGGCCATGATCGACTTACATAAAAAATGTGTGTAAAAGTTCAAATGTCACCTTCTAGTCATGGCAATGCGACTCGTATGTGACTGATTGATGCCTAGGAATGATTTTCATGAGACTGAGACAGATTTGAATCATATAATGAAGAAAGTTCAAATTGAAATAAAATTATTTCAAAACGCGTCGCGATGACATAAATTTATTTCAATTTGCTCACAACCCGTTTTGAAATAAAATCGCAAATTGAAATAAACTTACCAAAAATGTATTTTATATAAAGATATTAAAACCAAATTGACACATGTGATAACTGAAGTCGGTTTAAGGTATTTTCGACAGTCTATGACCCATTCTGACCGTTGATGGCAATGATAGTCTTACATAAAAAATGTGTGTAAAAGTTCAAATATCACCTTCTAGTCATGGTAATGCGACTCGTATGTGACTGATTGATGCATAGGAATGATTTTCATGAGACTGAGACAGATTTGAACCATATAATGAAGAAAGTTCAAATTGAAATAAAATTATTTCAAAACGCGTCGCGATGACATAAATTTATTTCAATTTGCTCACAACCCGTTTTGAAATAAAATCGCAAATTGAAATTAACTAACCAAAAATGTATTTTATATAAAGATATTTAAACCAAATTGACACATGTGATAACTGAAGACGGTTTAAGGTATTTTCGACAGTCTATGACCCATTTTGACCGTTGATGGCCGTGATAGACTTACATAGAAAATGTGTGTAAAAGTTCAAATGTCACCTTCTAGTCATGGCAATGCGACTCGTATGTGACTGATTGATGTCTAGGAGTGATTTTCATGAGACTGAGACAGATTTGAACCATATAATGAAGAAAGTTCAAATTGAAATAAAATTATTTCAAAACGCGTCGCGATGACATAATTTTATTTCAATTTGCTGACAACCCGTTTTGAAATAATATCGCAAATTGAAATAAACTTACCAAAAATGTATTTTATATAATGATATTAAAACCAAATTGATACATGTGATAACTGAAGTCGGTTTAAGGTATTTTCGACAGTCTATGACCCATTCTGACCATTGATGGCCATTATAGACTTACATAAAAAATGTGTGTAAAAGTTCAAATATCACCTTCTACTCATGGCAATGCGTCTCGTATGTGACTGATTGATGTCTAGGAGTGATTTTCATGAGACTGAGACAGATTTGAACCATATAATGAAGAAAGTGCAAATTAATATAAAATTATTTCAAAACGCGTCGCGATGACATAATTTCATTTCAATTAAACTTTTCAAAAATTTATTATATGTTAAAATATAAACTCCAAACTGACACATGTTCTAACTGAGGCTAGTTAAAGGTGTTTTCGACAGTTTTTGACCAATGCTGATCATTAATGGCCATATATAAACACATAGAAAATTGGTGTTAATGTTAAAAAATCAACCTCTAAACGTCGATATAACCTGTCTTTGTCTGAATGATGCCCGGAATAGACTTTCGTGAAAAAGAAGTGAATCAAAATTTAAATGAAATAATGTTCGAATTAAACTAGAATTAATTCAAAACGCGTTGCGACAACAAAATGTTATTTCAATTTGATCTCAACACATTTAAAAATTAAAATGAAAAAATAAAATAAGCTTTCAAAGACGTATTTTATATCAACACATCAACTTTAAACTGATACATGTACATGGTATGTCTGAAAGTTGTAAAGGGCATTTCGACAATCTATGACCCATTCTGAATAGTAAAGCTTTTTTTAGAATTATCACAGAATGTTTAGTTAATATTCAAAATTCTAATCTATATGTGGCAATATTACCCGTATGTGTCTGAATGATGACAAGAATTGACTTTCATGAAACTGAGATGAATTAGAAGTTTATCATGAAAGAATGATCGAATTGAAATGAAATTAGATCGACGTAAGAATGCGTTGCGATTATGAAAATTACTTCAATTTAGGGTTAACAACCTGTTTTGAAGTATAAAAATGTGATTTGAGAAACTTTTTAAAAATGTATTTTTGTATATCATAACATCGACTCTATCTTAAAATATGTGATGAATGAGGTAAGTTTTAATGCATTTTTGGACTGTCTAAAACACTTCCGAACATTTCTCGCCGTATAAAAAATATTAAAGAAAAATGGTGACTATGTTCAAAAATCACATTCAAGTCGCAGCAGTGCAACTCCCATGTGTCTGAACAGTGCCTAGAAATATGAATACAACCGTTAAGATCTATTCCGAACGATCCAGTCGTAGATATTTCATTCTATATTCTCATACAGGTATAGCTTGGATAATCCGAGTCGGTTAAGACCTGGTATTAATAGTAACAGCAATAAACACGGAACCATACAGCTTGTGGCGGAAACAGGTCTGCTTCTTTCGGCAACATACACTGAAGATATTTTCTTTTCCATTCTGCGTTGCTACTATGTAAACAATTTGCTTGAGCGATGGATCAAGGTGTATGATTTGCATTTTTGGTTTCCCGGTTTGATCGTCCCCAGTGGCACTTTCTTTTAGTGGCCGTAGCCAAGACACTGTATAGCCCTACCCTTGTTCAGGTCAAACTCAGGTAAGCCAAACTCTAAGTGAAATGTCATCTACAAGGCTTTAAACCCATACAATAAAAAGTCTACGACATACGTTGTTTAACCCAGTTTTTCCTTTAATGAAAAGCCGGGAGTGTTACAAAAAATATATTTCATTAAATGTGGCCATGTTTAAGCAACTTAGTGTTATAAGTCTAATTCGTACATATGTTTTTTAATACGAACAGTCAAGCAAACATGACTTCTTAAAATATGGAATATCCCGAATGTACCCTCGGCAAACAACACCTCAGCTCACAGGTTTATCAAAATGTGAAAAACGCGAAGCTGTTGTTTGAAATAAAGTTTTGTAATTGATATTTCCAAATGTCTATATGTACTAGGTATCTGCTCCGTCTAACAAATATATTGAAACAGATTATGGCTTTGGCACTGATAAAATATATACAGGGTCGTACCAAATTTCGTCATGCAAAGGTGTCCAGGTGTTTCTATCTTAAATGGCATCTATGATATGAAGAATGGAACTTATATAATTATGTTTTATGTGTTAACTTAAGGAAAGATCAACCAAGTTGGATAGGGATTCGCCCTGTGAAATATTTCGATATAAACCACTTATAACCGTAACCACTAAAAGACCAAATTATATTGAAACTTTTATGAGACGAACATGCTTTAATAACAATTATAAGCATGGCAACTATTCCCATATTCTGATCTGAAAATTTCTGTAATTAAAGTAATTGAAGGTTTGAACCCAGTGTAAAGAGTATACTTCACTTCAAGTATAGTTTGCACTCTTGAAGACAAACCTTTCGAAGTATCAGATATTCAATGATTTTTCAATAACATTTAATTCAGAACTAGAAATAGGTTGGGAAAAACGTAAAGGAGAGTAGCAGTGGAAGGCTATCATTTATACTTTGAAATTGCTAAAGAATGTATTTAAAAAAAATGAAAATAAAAAGGCTGAAAAACTGTCCATGCATTTTTCGACCGTTATGTGGTTGGCAGGCTTTTCCCAAACAGAAAACTACAGACATGATCTGTGTACTTTGACTACTTTGGATTGATTTTCGTTGTTACCTGTAACAACGTTTATCCAATAATGTTACACAGGCGATGAAAACACGTGACCAATGCTTACAATCTTATGTCCGAACAAGATGACCGCGCCACAGGCGAAAGACTGCGATTTCTCTGCCGAGTGTTAGCCGTAACGCCGCTTTAAAGCATGGGTTATCATATACCACCACAACCGGCAAGTTGATAGCCAACTCATGCGGGATTTACAATATGGCTATCATTGGTAATAAAAGATAAAAAGGGCAAAAATACCTGTTCCGTCATTTGCAAGGCCATCTTGTTCATACATATTATTTCAAACATTGGTCTTGTTTCACAACGGATTGAAAGAAAATCGATATAAAGTTATATCATCGCAACGCATTTTATTTCGATTTTAACAGTCTTTCATGATAAACTTAAGATTCATCCCAGTTTCATGAAATTCACTTCTTGGCACCATTTAGACACATACAGATTACACTACCTTGAATATAATGTGGTATTCAAACATTAACACAAAATTTTCATGATAGTTCCGTACGAGCATCAATGTATAGAATGGCTCAAAGGCTGTCGAAAACACATAAAACTAACGTAAGTTATTACATGTGCAAGCCTTGAGTCGATATCTTGATATATGATACATGTTTGATAAGTTAATTTCAGTTTTCGATTTTATTTCAAAACGGGTTTGCGATCAAATTAAATTAGATTTTTGGCAAAGTTACACGTTTTGGAATTATTCTATTTCAATTTGAACATTCCCTCATGAACAATATTTGATGCATCTCAGTTTCAAGAAATTAACTTCTAGCCCTCATTCAGACTAATACAATTTACATTGCCACGCATAGAAGCTAATTTCTAAACACGGATATCGATTCTCTATGTCAGTCTATCATGGCCTTCAATGTTTAGAATGGGTCATAGATTGTCGGAAATACCTTCTAATTACTTCGGTCTTCATGTTTATCAGTTTTGGGTAGATATCTAAATGCATTATTCAGGTTTTACAAGTTTATTTCAATTTGCAATTTTATTTCAAAACGGGTTGTAAGCCAATTGAGATAAAATTATGTCATCGCGACGCGTTTTGAAATAATTTTATTTCAATTTGGACTTTGTTCATAATAGGTTATAATTCTGACTCTGTTTCATCAAATTAATTTTGGACATAATTCAGATACAAGTTGCATTGCCATGACTAAAAAGTTATAATTGAAGATTAACACAAAATTTCTATGTTAGTTTTTTATGGCCATTTATGTAAAGAATTGGTCGAAGACTGTTAAAAATACCTAAAACTAGTTTCAGTCATCACATGTGTCTGTTTGTGGTCAATATTTTTACATATTGTACACTTTTGAAGAGTTCATTTCATTTTGCGATTTTATTTTAAAACGGGTTGTTAGCGAATTGAAATAAAGTTAGGTCATCGCGACGCATTTTTGAAATAATTCTATTTCAATTTCAACTTTCTTCATTATATGGTTCAAATCTGCCTCAGTCTCATGAAAATGACTCTTTGACATCAATCAGTCACATACGAGTCGCGTTGCCATGACTAGAAGGTGATATTTGAACTTTTACACACATTTTTTATGTAAGACTATCATGGCCATCAACGGACAGAATGGGTCATAGACTGTCGAAAATACCTTAAACCGACTTCAGTTATCACATGTGTCAATTTGGTTTAAATATCCTTATATAAAATACATTTTTGATAAGTTTATTTCAATTTGCGATTTTATTTCAAAACGGGTTGTGAGCAAATTGAAATAAATTTATGTCATCGCGACGCGTTTTGAAATAATTTTATTTCAATTCGAACTATCTTCATTATATGGTTGAAATCTGTCTCAGTCTCATGAAAATCACTCCTAGACATCAATCAGTCACATACAAGTCGCATTGCCATGACTAGAAGGTGATATTTGAACTTTTACACACATTTTTTATGTAAGTCTATCATGGCCATCAACGGTCAGAATGGGTCATAGACTGTCGAAAATACCTTAAACCGACTTCAGTTATCACATGTGTCAATTTGGTTTTAATATCTTTATATAAAATACATTTTTGATAAGTTTATTTCAATTTGCGATTCTATTTCAAAACGGGTTGTGAGCAAATTGAAATAAATTTATGTCATCGCGACGCATTTTGAAATAATTTTATTTCAATTTGAACTTTCTTCATTATATGGCTCAAATCTGTCTCAGTCTCATGAAAATCACTCCTGGACATCAATCAGTCACATACAAGTCGCATAGCCATGACTAGAAGGTGACATTTGAACTTTTACACACATTTTTTATGTAAGTCTATCATGGCCATCAACGGTCAGAATGGGTCATAGACTGTCGAAAATACCTTAAACCGACTTCAGTTATCACATGTGTCAATTTGGTTTTAGTATCTTGATATAAAATACATTTTTGATAAGTTTATTTCAATTTGCGATTTTATTTCAAAACGGGTTGTTAGCAAATTGAAATAAATTTATGTCATCGCGACGCGTTTTGAAATAATTTTATTTCAATTTGAACTTTCTTCATTATATGGTTCAAATCTGTCTCAGTCTCATGAAAATCACTCCTAGACATCAATCAGTCACATACGAGTCGCATTGCCATGACTAGAATGTGATATTTGAACTTTTACACACATTTTTTATGTAAGTCTATCATGGCCATAAACGATCAGAATGGGTCATTAACTGTCGAAAATACCTTAAACCGACTTCAGTTATCACATGTGTCAATTTGGTTTTAATATCTTTATATAAAATACATTTTTGATAAGTTTATTTCAATTTGCGATTTTATTTCAAAACGGGTTGTGAGCAAATTGAAATAAATTTATGTCATCGCGACGCGTTTTGAAATAATTTTATTTCAATTTGAACTATCTTCATTATATGGTTGAAATCTGTCTCAGTCTCATGAAAATCACTCCTGGACATCAATCAGTCACATACGAGTCGCGTTGCCATGACTAGAAGGTGATATTTGAACTTTTACACACATTTTTTATGTAAGGCTATCACGGCCATCAACGGTCAGAATGGGTCATAGACTGTCGAAAATACCTTAAACCGACTTCAGTTATCACATGTATCAATTTGGTTTTAATATCTTGATATAAAATACATTTTTGGTAAGTTTATTTCACTTTGCGATTTTATTTCAAAACGGGTTGTGAGCAAATTGAAATAAATTTATGTCATCGCGACGCGTTTTGAAATAATTTTATTTCAATTTGAACTATCTTCATTATATGGTTGAAATCTGTCTCAGTCTCATGAAAATCACTCCTGGACATCAATCAGTCACATACGAGTCGCATTGCCATAACTAGAAAGTGATATTTGAACTTTTACACACATTTTTTATGAAAGTCTATCATGGCCATCAATGGTCAGAATGGGTCATAGACTGTCGAAAATACCTTAAACCGACTTCAGTTATCACATGTGTCAATTTGGTTTTAATATCTTTATATAAAATACATTTTTGATAAGTTTATTTCAATTTGCGATTCTATTTCAAAACGGGTTGTGAGCAAATTGAAATGAAATTATGTCATCGCGACGCATTTTGAAATAATTTTATTTCAATTTGAACTTTCTTCATTATATGGCTCAAATCTGTCTCAGTCTCATGAAAATCACTCCTGGACATCAATCAGTCACATACAAGTCGCATTGCCATGACTAGAAGGTGACATTTGAACTTTTACACACATTTTTTATGTAAGTCTATCATGGCCATCAACGGTCAGAATGGGTCATAGACTGTCGAAAATACCTTAAACCGACTTCAGTTATCACATGTGTCAATTTGGTTTTAGTATCTTGATATAAAATACATAATTGGTAAGTTTATTTCAATTTGCGATTTTATTTCAAAACGGGTTGTTAGCAAATTGAAATAAATTTATGTCATCGCGACGCGTTTTGAAATAATTTTATTTCAATTTGAACTTTCTTCATTATATGGCTCAAATCTGTCTCAGTCTCATGAAAATCACTCCTGGACATCAATCAGTCACATACGAGTCGCATTGCCATGACTAGAATGTGATATTTGAACTTTTACACACATTTTTTATGTAAGTCTATCATGGCCATAAAAGATCAGAATGGGTCATAGACTGTCGAAAATACCTTAAACCGACTTCAGTTATCACATGTGTCAATTTGGTTTTAAAATCTTTATATAAAATACATAATTGGTAAGTTTATTTCAATTTGCGATTTTATTTCAAAACGGGTTGTGAGCAAATTGAAATAAATTTATGTCATTGCGACGCGTTTTGAAATAATTTTATTTCATTTTGCAACTTTATTTCAAAACGGGTTGTGACACAGCTCCCTATAATGAAATGTCAGTCTTTTGGATAAACGATTGGCCATACTTTTGGTCAGCTTAATTGCAATTGATTTGGTGCTTTACTGAATGTTCTGGTGAAAATATAGATTTATACAGAATTGTTCCCTGTGTTGAGTCTCGTTGACTTTTCTTATACAACCCAGGTAGATGAAAAACTGATTATAACAAACTGTCAGTCGTTTTGATTTTACGATGGGCCATCCTTTTTTTTCTGCTTAGTTGCCTTCCTTTGACAATTTACTAAATAATCCATTTACCAAAACGACTTAAGGAAAGTAGTTGCGTAAGTCAAAACTGATAAACATGGATAGTATGTTACATGAAGGTATAACATTGTAATGTGACACGCCATTGGAAACGTCTCCGAGAGACGATTCCAATGATGCGTTACTTTTCAATTTTGCTTTGTCCAATATCGAAATAAGAGGGGGATGTTGTTTTGACACACTTTTAACACCAACTGTGTAGTTGATAATATTATGAGTCGCTGCATAAAATAAACGGTAGGAAAAGGCGAAATGATTAGAATGAGTAATTCCGCATTGTTTCCCAACAACAATGACAATACCCCATCTTTAACGACGGTTATTCCTCAAAAGGATTGTTTAAGTATTCCAATTTGTTTCAAATATCGCCAGACAAACCTTCTAATTTGTCGCAAGAAGATTTTTTGAAATTGCACACATTTCTGAAGATCTTTAGCTGAATTACAACGAATAAGAAATGTCTCATTTGTTCTTAATGGGTCGATCAAAAGAAGTTGCGTTGGCGTTGGTAATGCAATATGCCCTAACAAATAAGACAACCTGGTCTTGTAGGAGACCGATGTGACATCAATCTAAGTTCCAATTACTTCTTCGAAGCCAATATAATAGTGTTTGAAATTTGATCTTTCTTTTTACAATCTGGAATAATCATGTCTCGGAATCGGAAACCTTTCACCGTTGTATGCTCAATATTTTAAAGGTGCCTCTTCACAAATTGGAACATTTGAACATTTTAAAGTCAAAATAAAATGCCCTGTTTTAAAGTAAATAAAAAAGATTTTGAGCGCAATTAGGGATAAGAATATTTGAGATGTCGTTATAAATGATAACAGTGTCTGACTTTGTGATAAACGCTGTGGCGTTCAGCCCTGAGTCCGATTGGTGGATATTAATTCTTGCGAATATGAAAATATCAGTAGCAAATGAAATGGAACCGTGCTGAACTTTTCCTTGTTTTTGCATTTCCCATGTACTACACGTGAAAGCTCTTAATTGGTCAATGTCCATCAAGTCCTGTGTTAACCAAACGAATGTAATTCAACATGAGCAGACCAAACATTTGTTATTGACCTCCCTATTTTAATTCAAGCTTTGTATCATTGAGGCATAACGCGGGTCTATTTTTGAGACCAACTACCCTGTACTTTTATAAATAACTTTACAACTACTCTTAAGGGAGACGTTAAAGTCAGGAAAAGTCTGATTTATAAGAAGGCCATATTCCATAAAAGGCCTCCTTGCTCATAAACAATCAGTCGAACCATTCATTATACAAGCTCGCTCCATGCCCATGAATACATTTAGAACCTGGACGATTTGAGAACGCTGATGGCATACACGTGTTTTAACTCTCTACCACTTACAGACGAATGGTCTTACTTGGGCAGACGACTTTAGAAAAGCTTTGCAAGAATGTGAAAAAAAACATTCAGGTCTGCTGTTGTGATATGTGAATATATTGAAAAATGATTATGACAAAAGGGGAAGCTGCTTGTCACAAGCAAGTTCTCTTTTTGACACACTGCTTTTTGAAAGTCGTTTGATGCAAGACGCAGATATGTGGCGTTATGTGGTAATGAGTTAACTGCGAACCCATATAGGCATTAGTGTGTACTTAACTTAGTTGACAATGCTGAATTATTTATTAGTCGTAGTAGCTCTTACCATCGACTGCTTATGTTTTGGTTTAAAAGCAGTCTGTAAATTGGACTTATATTGAAAAAAGGCTGGTTAACAATAACCCAATCTGTGACAATCATCAGAATCCTGTTCAAAAAGATACATAGTGTGACAAATTATGTATGAGCTAATGGTCCCCGATAATCGGATGGTAAATATAATGGTATCACTGATAAGCCTCTATACCTTAAAGGGTTTATGGAGAATGACGGGGTTCTATGAAGTTAAATTGGTGGGCACCAAGTTTGTGAAAATAGCACTTTGAAAAATAGATAATAAATAGTGCAGGCGTTATATTGTAATGACCCTGTGGTTTTCGCTATGTTTCAACATATTCTATTATAATTTATTACTAATTTTATCCAGTTTTGCAGTTTTTCTGAGCGCTAGAATGCTTTTGAATAATAAGCTAAACGTCTTTCAAAGCACTATCATATTCCATTAGGAATTGAAAAAGAATGTTGTCTCTGTTTGGTGTGGTAACATTGATGACGTATAGAGTCTTATCTAATCTGATAAATACTAAAAGTAATTCTTGCCATGGTTACCGTGTCACGTGTCCATGACAAAAACGCAAAATATAACACTCGTCGATGTCATTGAACCGTTACCTAACCCTAACCCATCACTCCATAAGGTTCATATTACCATGCCCAAGCGAATTACGTGTGCTACGTTAACATGATGAGGCTTTATTTCTACTTCCAAAATGGCCTACATTAACTTTCCTTGGATACGACATTTATTTCAAAATTTACATCAAATTCTGTTTTTTTTTCCAGTATATATACATAGGGTAGTAATGCTGTTCGGAAAAATATCTATAGGCGTTATGTCGTATGTCCTTTTGCATTACAAGCTCCTATCTAACTAAAGACAACAAGCAAAAGTAGTGGATTTCGCTAAGGATGTAGTAGATATAGATGGTCAGTTAATAAAAGCTTTGTAAATGGTGTCTTCGATTATTTGCGACATATACGTATATCTATCAGGACACGTAGGTATCGTCTATCAAGTTAGACGCGTGACAATGACACGGGCGCGAAGGCGACGCTGACACAAGATTGATGGAGTTATTAGAGGGTGTAGATCTCGTCTGTTAGTATTTTTCTTAACTCATAACCCGCCTTTGAGAACGTAGACGATTCGCGCTCAAAATGGTCACAATAAGGCACTGGTGGTCTTTCGATTGAAACGGTACCAATTTGATACATTCTTTCGCAATATATTGTTGGAATTGAAACGAGGTAGTTCCAAACGAGTGGACTATTTCTATACAAAGTGTCATATTTTACTTACTTAAAAAAAAGATTTAATAGATGATTACCCGGTTTTTAAAGTGGTAGACTTGTATTTGAAGGATCCTGGATTCAAGCCGCATAAGGGACATTTTGTTCTTGGGAGTGCTTTAGGGATGATGCATTCCCAGAATCCCACCATCAGAGATAATACTTTAGAGCAAAAGTTTGGTAAGAGAACATAGATGATTCAAACGAAAGATTGCCATACCTGTTATTTGGCCATATCTGTTTCTAATCGGTTTACACAAGATAGATCTGGTTTGGAAGCCTGTGAGACTATCCGCCTGAAAGAAAAGGGAACAATGATTTAAAAACAATCATGATTTAGTGCGTATTCGCTTTTGTAAAGTTTACCGGCCTAGTATAAATAAATATCTCATTAGTTCAAGCATTTGCTCTTTTAAGAATCTATTCAAATGTGTGTTTTATAACCAACACATATTGTATTCGCCAACAGAAATAAGACAGATTAACACTGTGATGGCTTAGATATATTTGAAATCTGATACCCTTGCATAATGTTGCGTTTTTGAGTTATACCGACTATAAGAACAAAACGATACAAGTTAAGGTAGAGTAGCCATCGAAATACGGAATACGGTTGTCGCTACATACACATATATGAAACAATATTGAAAAGGGCGTTAGAACAAAATCGACGAACATTGAACATCATAAAATCTTACAAGTCGTAAACAGTTTGCAGTCCATACCTATCTACGTATCTATACTTACGTCTTTATCGAACCTCGGATCGGAGTAGGCGTCTGATATATTGACAGTCTCCTCAGTGAGAAGAACAAGTTCCGCAATCTTGTTTCCGAGCTGTAAGTCTGCGCAGGGATCCAGGCTACAAAATAAACCACGTGGGTTATGACTGGTGTTAAGGTGGGAACCATCGCTGTAATACCGTTCCATTATAACCAGGAGGATGGCTGTATTTCATTCGTTTGAGTTAGATTAGGGTTATGCAGTCTTTGGCTTACATATAAAGCGGTAGTAGTGTATACTTCCATAGTAAGAAATAGAAAACATAAGTTTTGGTAATGATACGTTGTATATAGAGGAGGCTTTCTTTGTAAACGAGCAACATCACTTATGAACAAAAGCAGAGGGCGAACTCTTTATAATTGTAGAAGAACATGCTAATTTTTCCTATGAAAGAATAAATACTTCTCGATTAATAGCTGCTTCTTATGTCACTTTTGATACATTGATAGTAACTGAAACATTGCAAGTACCATCATCAAGACACATGCATGAAGCGTTTCCTGTAATTCAAAACCTAAACATCGACAAAAAATCCCTCTAAATCAAAATATTTACTTATTAATAATGGTAATCAATATCTATCAGAAGCATATGGATTAATGTTTCGGAACATATCAATATATGACAGACAAAGAGCATTAATTCTTTATTTGAACGGAAAATTGCTTATATGACAAAATCTTATTTATCTAAATGTTATTGCATAATTGCTTTGACTAAACCATTTACCAAAGACCAAATTCTTTACAGTCCCAAATTGAAAGAGTTTGTAGACGACATTTTCTGAATGTAATGAAATTGAAAAATACTCTTCTGATAGGGCAGAAAACATTGTGGAAAAAGGAGAAAATGCTCTTAAAGAGCAAATTCTCCTTTTTCCCACTCTGTTTTCCTGAGTCGTCTGCAACAACCTGGTCAAGTGTCGTTTTTGTTTTGGAATGGGTTAAGTATCTATGGTCCATACGGTCGGACAGACGTAAAGATAAATGTGCGACTAAATACCCATCCCTTTAGAGGAACATGCACCAGTAACAAGTCATTTTATGATACAAACTATTACGCACAAATAAAGCCACCACCAAACGGCCTGGCTTGATTAACTTCATTTTCACGTCATCCATCAATTAATTGAGGGGATCTTAAATTGGTCGATCGCCTGGGGTATTGGACGTGGAAATAAGGCAATGTTTGGCCTCGGGATGGTAGAAAAGAACATCGGGATATGTCACGATATTATTGAACGTCCCTAACAAGCCATGATTGGACTATTTCGACTTGTCTGGATCAACATGTCTCGGAGATTTTAGTAAGAAATGTTTCTGAAGCATCTTTGCCCGTCAAATACACTAGGCAACAACATTGCGGACATATTGGTTTTTTTTTGCAATCCCTTTTCTCATGCAATGTTTGCTAATGAAATTCGCAGATATGCCCATAGATCACCTGAACACATCTACAAACTTCGCAAACAAGTAAAGTATATTTCTGAAATACTGGTGAACGATGACGCACATCGAATAGCGTTCGAATAGCTCGTGTATATGTGACTGTATATCATTCAGGAACCTCTGGTAACTTCGTGAGCAAATATATGTCCGAAACACTGCTAAACGATTACATACATGTATTTTCCTTTCTAAAGTAATATTAAAGCGGTAACGTCTGACTAGCGTACTATTCTTACATATACATGGATATGGGTTAGTAGAAGCTGTTACATTAGCACATGCATTATACACTAGGTTCAATGTATGCCATAATAAGCCATAAATGATTATATTGCACTGCGCGCTTTGTTAGCATGCTCTCCGCTTTGCCGTGAGCATCAAACACTCAAATTCATCATTCCTGTTCTTGCTTAATTGATTTCAAAACCAAATGACGTTGATATTTCTCTTCATTTTCTAGTTGATACAATTCCGCCGTGTGTTTACACAATACCATTAACATTTTTGTTTTAGAATGAAGCACAAAAGGCTTCGATATAGACTTTATCTAACAATCCTTATAGAGGTAATGTTTTAGCAACGGTTTTCTTTTCATAATGGTGATTTTCATGAACGGACTTAAAGCCGTTTCTTTTATGAAGACTTTGTGATTGGTCCTGATAGAAAGTAACAGCAGAACAACAGAACAGCGTGAAACAAACAAAATATATCTATTTTATGGTATCTAAAAGAAACCGTTATGACAAAATGATATATGGTCCATTGTATACTGGTTCAATTAATCCTATTAGTATAGTATTTTTACGTCATCTGCAGCAAAGGTGTCAAACTGCGGTAT
Organism: Cerastoderma edule; assembly: GCA_947846245.1. NCBI lineage: Eukaryota > Metazoa > Mollusca > Bivalvia > Cardiida > Cardiidae > Cerastoderma > Cerastoderma edule. Next base: position 9,801,820 of record OX401409.1, on the reverse strand, counting down.
CGTAAAAAAAGGATAAGTGACACATTGTTTTCTATATGTCCTAAAAAGGACCAACCGGACCTTATGAACCCAAAGCTTTGCACTCGAAAGCAATGGCTTCTTTAATCGCCTGCAACACCTACAATGTACGGAACATAATAGGCTATAATAGAAATGTTAGATATAACTTGCATGCAAAATTTAAAATTCAAGCTGTAATGTAACTTAACTGATATACAAGTATAGAGGTTACAGTGAGATTTAGCATTAACCTTACTTATAATCATGGTATATTTGAACGAGCTACAGTGTATGTAAACGTTTGTTAAGAAGTTGATTCAAGTGAAAACAATTAGATAATTACTGTGGGCTAGAAAGAAATGTTTTAATTTTGAAAATTGCGCAAGAATATGGTTAACCTCACATTGATACAACCAGCAATTGTTTAGATTGTCAACTTATATGAGTAGAAATCCGATGTTTGTCATGGTTTACCATACAACATTGTCCACTTATATGAGTAGAAATTCGATGTTTGTCATCGTTTACCATAACAACGTACAAGTAACAATGACTCATACAGTTACAATATCTGCTTTATACCCTCAAATCACTTGATTCAGTTCTATTACAATAAAGGTGATGCCAAAACTAACACAATTAAGAGCGGATGGTGATTAAAGGATATGGTTCAAACGTTTACATGTCCTGTTACAAATTCACACTTTCCTCTTGCTCTATTAAACATTACATAACTTTCAACACAAAAGCGCTTATTTTACGTGATCAATTTTCGCAAATGTTACTAATTTTTGACTTAGTAAGGATTTGAATTAGATAATAATTTACTGATTTTGTAATTCTCCTAAGAAAAGAAGACTCTGCTTCATCAATTGAATAAAGGGAAAGGGAAAGGTGTTTGGTAGATTCAGATGCTAATCGTTAACACCTTGCTCCATAATACCTTCCACTACTGGATTTGCTGAAAAATAATTTTGAAACCCCTATGGCAAAATAAATAAAGTGCTTGTTGCATGCACTTTGTCCTATGTAACAATATTGTTTCTATATAAAATTAAAAATGATGTTAACTTCGTAACTGGCCTCTGGTGTTGATATCAATTTGGAAAAGTCACACATTCCCAAGGAGTGGGTTTATCAGTCGAGAGACTTCTCTCTTTGACCCGCCGAGCTCGCTTCCTGCATTCGAGCATACGCGAGCGCACAGCCTGGCGATACATCGACTAGGCTCAGACAGGATAACCTTTAATCAGGTTTATTTTAACCCTTACAATGCTGGGTAATTTTCTTAAAAAAGATTTTCGTGTCATCTGCTTTCAAACTCAGAAAAGCAAACAGGTTGAAAAGCAGGCCAACCGCACATTTGTTTGGCGGCTGGCCTGGATCCAACATGCTTACATGAAGTCAGTTCCAGCACTTTATGGGAGTAAAGCTGTGAACAACTGGAATCAAATGGCTGCGTACGAATCATATCGCTTGCATCGCTTGTTAGCTTACAAGGGCTAAATGCAGCCTATTCTATACCATGCAAGGATTAACTTACCGTGATGTTGTCGTTCTAATCTTCGCTCTTTGTATCACAAGTTTGCAAACATGTACCTTAAAACATCGGTGTAATGTATCGTCACCCTTACACTCTAGACAGCTCATGGAATTGTTTAACTCCGGTGCGTCTTACAGCGATTTTAAACGTAATACAAACATTGCTTAAGAAATATGCCTTCCCAAATGCCAATTGCTGTCAAACATAAAGAAATGACTAATGACTTTAGCATTATAAAGTTTTAAATATCTAACAATCTTAGAGTTGAATCCTCCCAAAGTCAAAAGGCTTATTCAAAAGGTTATCAAGCCTTGCTAAGATGAATTTTGTCATTCTGGATTCTGATATATCAGTATTCGAATGAGCCATAGATTGATCTCTCAAAGATAAGAATACTTTGAAGGCTTGTAATCGAGCGCTGTATATAAATGACCAGGGCAAGACTCGGTTACTTCCGAGCAAGTCATAAAGTCGTGCTCTAGAAAGTATCAACTCAGATTGACGGTTTGGTTGGGCGACTTGTCCTTAACAAAATCATAATTGGTAGGGTTACCTTGAATCATAATCTTGTTGCAAAGTCAAAATATATTTTATCATTAAAAATGAAATTGCTAATAATAAAAATAAAAACAAAAGAAAATAACACAATTATTCTGGTTCCTTCCATGATCACGTGACTATGACACGCTACATTACACAGAGGTTTTAAGATTCCGCTTTGCAAATTCTCTGCAGATACCTGTACATGTATGCGAAGGTTGTATAAGTTGAAAACGCACCGTCAATACAAGAAGGTGACGCTGATGCTAAACACGTTACCTTGGAAACATGCATTGTCTATAAGAAAGCTTGGTGATACATCAGCTCTTGTTACCTAGCAAACATGCATTACTGATACAAATGGTGGGGTAAAATCGAGGACGGTTACCTTGGAAACGTGCAGCATGGAGCACTGTGTGACCTATTGCGGGCACACCCTTCCATTTTTGCACGTGAAAACTGCTGTCGTCGCCTCCAGAAAGAATAATAGGATAGAATGGAATAAAGGTTCAAGAGTTTTTATTTAAAGATAAAATACCCAGTATCTGCCATCTTGAAATTATTATGTTCTTCGGATTACTTCGGTAGTTCTCAGTATACATCGGTCGGTACCTGAACTACTCGTTTTACAGCTTATAGTTCCGGCCACGACCGATGTATACCAAGAACGACCGAAGGAATCCGACGAAAGAATTAGTAATGATTACGATCCAATCACAAGGGATTTATTGAAAGACTAATACAGTTTCGAGACAACTTGACCTTAAACATGCAAAGACACATTCATGACAATTTGATAAAATAAACAACACAGAGAGAAAATTGTGCCGTCTAGATAAATGCACTGTATAGACTAAATCTCTCTGTCCAGCAGTCTACCAAAGTCGACCTGCAATATCTTCAAAACAAGACGTTAGAAAAAAACGTTACTCGTAGAAGAGAACAAACAACATCGTGATAGTGAGAAATCTTTGGCTTTGTAAGAAAAAGTGAAAATACATGAAATAGAACAAACATGCACCGTAGCCCAAAGAGTTGAATTAAAACAAAGACGTTTCCTTATATAAGGTCATCACGAGAATAAACATATAAACATATAAACATGAATTTGTAGACTGGGAAGATGAGAAATAACAATAGCATATCTGTAACACCTTCCAAAGAACCACAGTGGTGCAAACGTAGAGTCTGTATCTTGTTTGTGGAATCTCGATACGTCAAGGACCAAACAAGCAATGCACATAGTGATGCTTGCCTTCCCTGGCATTCGGTACAATGGTCAAGATATCGCGATTGGAGGGCCAGGTCAAAGTTGAGACCGGGCAGTACATACTTTGTTTAAGAACGGACAGACTACTAGTATATAGGTAAGGTTTCGCCACGATCAAGTCGATAACAAATTTAAGAAAAGTTGTTAGATTGAATTCAAAAGTAACACACTTACATGATCTAGCAACGATTTTAAGTTTAACTACCGATTTTCAACGACAAGATTCGTGTCACGTGTCTCGACCGAAGCAAATATTCTCATCACCTTCCCATTAACACACAAATCACATTGAACTCCTCATACTGTACTTTAATCGCATTGGAATTCGCAAACTTAGTTTTCTTCAAAGACGATTTGGAAGACCAAATGAGGTCAACACGATTTGCAGAAGCACGCCTAATGGGTTAGTATGACAATCGGGCTTTTCGGTTCTTTTGACAAAGAGACGTCGTTCAAGAATTTGTGGAATTCAAATATTTCTAAGTGAAAAACGGTCTGCAACCAACCATCGAATAAATGGTGCATGGATATTGTCAGCTATAACTATACATGTACTTTATTACATTATTGCTGAAAAAGGTATACCAATGTGTTCCCCTTTGAAAAAGTCGGCAATACTCGTTCTGGTACTGACAAGACACGACATTATTTGACAATTGGTGAATATGGTGTTCAAATGCTAGCCTGCTGAAAATGACTATTATCGCATCGTTACTCTGTTCGAATTATAGCGTTCTTTTTTGTCTGTATTTTGTTTTTCATTAGTATATGGTGCTATCCTGTCTTTGGCATCAATGATTTCAAAAACTGTTGCCAAACGACCTCGGTGAATTTCTAAAACTACAAAACAAATTAACGTGCTGGTTCTGAGACTAAATCAACTTATCGCACGTTGAAGTGGTAATACGTGGCTGTCAGCATTACAATTCATCTGTGTGGTTTTCCCCCATAATTAGCTTGTTTGTCAGAACTGAGCAACGCGAAACGAGCTACTACGATGGTAGAAAGGTAGCGTGTCTGTCGGGTGTTTGGAAATAAAAGTGTATATGCGGAGACATGACACGTCAATGATTCTTAGAGTATTTAGTGAAATTGAGGTATAATTCAGTAGAATATATTTTAGAGTTTGACCAATCCTTGTATGAGTGTACATCGTGCATAGGGCGACAGTCCTGGAATTACCGCTCGAACTGCATTTGTTTCTTATTAGTAGCTTAAATGCTTATTTCAAAACCTGATTAAGTCGGAATTGTTTGTGTATAATTCAACACCATTTTAGTATTATTCAAATGTCCATGAGTATCTCTATATACCAACGTGTGTGTCATTCTCCCTGGCTTTTTGGTCGTAAGACTACATCCGTTGTATAAGTGAATATATGTCTAGGGTAGTGTAATAGCCAACTGTATATAGGTTTGATGGTTTCGTGTCTTCTAAATTACATAGACGTTTATTAAAAGTGATTGAAATTAAATAATTCAACATGTCATCCCTTCAAAGTATTCCACTCTTTGCCGTACTGATATATACTATTTGAACGACAATTAATTCAGAATCTCAATAAAAGTTCATAACCTTTGCAACTAGTGATGATTCTTAAAGATTACCCATCATTCACTTTGCTACATGACTTCCGAGACATTGACCCGCTCTAAATGACATTACCATATCACTGACTTAATCTTCGCCCATAAATAACGGCCTATCGATCAAATCTTTCCTAGCGAGTGGCATGTGCCAACAATTCATCAATTACGAAGCTTTCGTAGCTATGTATAATCAAAGATATTTCTTGCCCGATGGGATTGGCACCCGAGGCCCGAGTCACTCTTTTGTAGCCATTCCTCTCTCTCTTTTATTTGTTTCAATCTTAATCAATGAAGAAACCAGATAGTTTCATTGTGAAATATACATGCAACAAAATAAGGGAATGAAACCACGATACCCGATTGTCATACGATTGACACTCCTACTGACCTGTACATTGACATCAGGAGTACTAGTATTATCTTACAATAATAATTATACAGTCACGTATTAATTATGTTCATAAACCTTGAAATAAATGTGTATGGTTCATACGTCTGTGCGGAATGCCATTCGGCAAGATCTAGCGCAAATAGATAACCTCGGCACTAGAATTGGGCTATATGTACTAGAACCCAAAGACACAATGAAAACCAAGTCTTTCTCCACCCATGTCTTCTTACACGTATCAGCTATGTACGTATATACAGCTTCATACAAATGCCCGTGGTCGAAACTTTTCGGCGAAGTGCCATCTGGTAAAGTCAACCATGAAAATATTACCCAGGGAGTTTTTGTGCTAGTATTTAATAAGGCTACGCATACGCAAAGAAACTCTGAAAACCAATCCAATTTTCTGACGGATCTTTTTACTAATGCACTTTTTTCATGTATGGATACAACAGAATATTACTGTTCTATCTTTGATAAAATCCTAGAAACACTATTTCCCATGCATTGAATCAAATGTCAAACCTCCATATCCCCGGAAATAGAGCTTTATAGTTTAATTTGAGTATGTGTTAACCAAATCTCTTAAAGTTCTCATTTATCAATAGTAGCGATTAATATACCGACACCGTCCTTTTTGCAATATCAGACGTATCGTTTTCTTAATGAAATTTGAGGACAATGTCCTTCGAATCAAAAGGCAATGTATTGTGTGTTTGAGTCTTTTTTGTATGTTTTCGTTGTTTCCGATTCTATAGTCTATCAAAGGTCGTGTATATGACGTTTGAATCGTCCACAAAGAAATTGGGTATCCCTAACGAACGTACGCATTAAGGCCAATAACCCCGCATTCCACTGACGTTTATATTACGTAACACTATGATGTAGTCTTTACTATTGAGAGTGATGTCATGTAAGTGAAAGAGAAACACCATGGTGTCGTTGATTAACGATGAGACGTTATTTACAAAGACCGCAGGACATCTGATTAATCATTTCAATATTCTGAAGAGAACAAATCCAACCGCGGCACCATAGCGTTCAGAAATAGTCAAAGTATCACTTATAAAGACCGCATAGACCTTGATAGATACTTCGAAACGCTTTAAGACACGTTATCGTTCTTCTCAAACACATCCATAAACATGCTCAATCTTACAGCCACTAATATAGGACAGTGGTGTAGAGGAAGAACATCGGCCTGGGGACCCGAGGGTGGTCGTGGGTTTGAATCTTGTGAGTAACGAGGTCTTTCTTATGATCTTTCATTAATCCCCATTCGGCACAAGTACTGGTAAAGTATTCAGGAAGGAGAATCGAGAGTGATTAATCTAAGTTGTAAGAACTTGTGTAGCAATCGGTGAGAAATATATAAGCTTTAAACTAAACTAAGTATTTATGACAAACACCAAACTACTCAAAAATAAACATCCCAAACACTAATATATACCAAACATTTCGCCAAAAGTAAACAGAACCCTAACCTTGCCCAAAAACACGGTTATTGATGTTAACAAGACTGTCCATATCAAAAGCCATACAAACATCGCTATACCTAAAGCAAATACAAAAGAAATGCTGAAATACTGTCATAACACATTGCGCAATACAACATGTACTTTGATATGCTGTCAGAATCAGTTATTGTTAAGGAGCTTCGAGCATTGAATGCCGTACAAAAATGGCGCCTTGATCAGGGAAACAGGTTAATTTCGGTTGCTATTCATTTCGGCAACTAATCTGACTCTACGGTCAAAACTGGAGTTTATCTCTCTGTTGTCAACTAATCACCAACCATGGGAGCTTCCATCACTATTGATTTACACGTACTAATAGGATTGTCTTTAAGAGGCAATGCTCTTACACTACATACAAACGCTCCTTAGAGACCGATAACGCTCATTTAACAAACGGTATTCACGATGGCGAAAATCTCTTGACTCGAGCTGAGCAGGCATCAGATACAATGATGGCATACCATTACGAGCTGCTTTATTTTTGCAATTGTGATTGGGGCAATTCCGAAAACATTAAGCCTGCCAATAGGAAACTGCATGTTTTATAACGTGCATATCGTATTAACACAATTGTATCTAGTTACAGTTAGTTAATGCCCCTTTGAGGACCGATATTCATAATTCCCAGAACCGAACCATGCATATTTTCAACATGTTTTGGAACCGGAAGAGTAACTACATTTTCTTTAGTTTAGCAAATGTCTCTCGGTTGACTTGTGAAATTGACTTAACGTTAAACAGTACATTCGAGTACTTTAGAATAACTAAAGCAATGACGATTTCCAACACCGCACAGTGTATTAGCCCATTCTGGTGTGATCTAAATAACAAATGATGAGACATTAAGGAGGAAGCTTAGCGGGAAATATACATGTATTTGTTGACGGTAGATTGTCAAATGAAAGGGTCGATGAATTTTCATCGGTTTAGAGGATTATTTAGAACATAATGTTTAAGCTGTCGATCATCCTTTTGACTTTGCAAACGTTTACCACGAACTTCATTCCTTATGCAATCGTCAATAAATGGATTGATCTAAAACGTTATCGATTGACAGATTATTTCATTCTCTTTAATCGTTTATTCATTTACATGTCTGTATGTCTGAAATAAGTATCATATGCGTGAGAGAGTCATCAATACATAAACTTATATAGACCAAAGCAACCTTCCAAGTAGAGCTTCAAGATCTTCTAATAACCAAACAATGAAACATAAGACAAATGTATATGCAAGAATTATGGCACAAAAGCCGTTAGTTGCACGGTATACTGGCTTTGAACTGATCAGTGTACGCTCTGTGAGGCCGGAGTTCTTTCACCGCGTAGGATTGAAGGGTATTTTCATTTTCTCCGGATAGCTGTCCAAATGGAATCAGTTTATTTTCGAACCTGGACTAGACGATTCTATCTAAGGACGATAGGGGAAATCCAATTCAAAAATCAAATTTGGGCAGGATATATGGACATTCCCAAGAGACTTTTGAAAACCACGGTACAGTATCAATCAAACCCGGAGGATGTTTAAAATCATTTGTTTTTACATCGGCTATGAACAAGTCTTTGCAATAACCCATCTTGATTATGATTTCTGGATACATTACTAGTACTTGCACAAAATGTGGATTAATGAAGGTCGTTAAGAGAACCCCGTTGCCCATAGGAATCGAGCAAACTCCTACCATGTCCCAGGGCCGACTTTCCCCCCAGGACTATTGTCATTACCAATCTGCAGAATCATCGGCGTATACCTCGTTATGGCTTTTACAGAAATATTCATATTCAACGTTTAAAGTCGATATTTGATAATTTGGGCATCATGTAGGATTCAATGAGCATCTTTTATATTGGTATCTGTGTAATTCTAAATTCTAGAGCATAATGTTTGTTCTTTACAAGATGAGAAAACAAGATTAACATGGGGGAAATAGTCTCAAATCGTCTAACCATTTACAAAGTTATGCAATAATCAATCAAATAAAAGGTCGTTGCTCTTTATTCCTTAAGTTCTATGCACACTGATTGGGCGTTGATGTTGATTTAGTTCTCAGTAAGCACATCTTTCTGTTTCCATACAACATAATTATTAATACATGTATATTTAAAGGGAATTGGTGGTGTAATACATAGCAGATCTTTAAACCTTTTACCACGGGCAAAAACTGTTAAGTTGTCCTCATGATTTTCGAACCTTTAAACCTTTACCAAACAATAACGACATTTGACGACTTTGTTGCAGACGACTTTAGAAAACATTGTGGGGAAAAGGAGAAATTGCTCTTTCCTTTTCCCACAAGGGTTTCTGCTCATTTTGAAGAATATTTTTCAATTTCATCACATTTTGGAATGTCGTCTGCAAAGACTTTCAATTTGGGACAGTCGAAAATTTGTTGTTTGGGAAAGGGTTAAATATACTTTTTTAATCCCAAACACTGCTGAAGTAGTAACATCTCAAGTCGAATAGAGTCCTGCTTCATTAAATTACCTCGCTCTTTATTCAACTGCTGTGTTGTTGTGTCTATTTTTTGTTTTTGTGTATTATCATATTCGTTTCACAGTCCAACTTGTGTTAAGAGGACGGTCTATGGAAATTTAGAAAATTGGCTGTTTAAGACAGGTTGGCTGCTTAACACAAATTGATGTTCACCATAAATCAAAGAATGGGACTTTCTGTAGTGGTTGTTTAAGACAGGTTGGCTGCTTAACACAAATTGATGTTCACCATAAATCAAAGAATGGGACTTTCTGTAGTGGTTGTTTAAGGCAGGTTGGCTGCTTCAGAGGATGCTTGTTTAGCACAAGTTGGACTGTATATGGGCAGAACCCGATGGAACCAAAATAAAAGGACAGGGTTCAGGGTTGGAAGGCTTTCAGTGTACCTTCAATATACGTCTTGGTAATGCATTTGGTTGAAATTTGAAATGTATGTCTATTATTTCCCAATATACTCCTGCTTCGTTCATGGAATGTTGGCAACGAGACGACATTGAAATATTGTTTAATTTCATATTGTTAAACTTTTACTTGCACGCGGAAAAGATGTTTATCTTAGTCAGAGAAAACTAGTTTTGTACACGAATGTTACTGAAAATTGGGTGATTGCCTGAAAAGATTATTCTGTGTTTAGATACATTATACTTGTGTTAAAAAGCGATCCAGAGAGAACGTAGGAGACCCGTTCGATTAGAAACCTTGTAAACAGCTACGTTAGATGATCGGGCTTTGTCTTAGAAATCAAAGCAAAGATTGTGGTTGAACCAGTTGATATTTGCTAAGAGTTGTCTTCCACTATTGGATACAATGTTCCTCCTCGATCTACAAGCGAAATGTTGTCTGTACATCTAGAAAGTATATCACACTGAAGCGTTGCTAAATAGTTTGCAAGGATACAGATGCCAATCCAGTTTCAATAATGTTGCAATTAAATCACCCAAAAAGTCACACATATATGTTCCCCTTCTTAAAACATAGTAGTTTGTTTTCCGGCTATATAACATGCCCTCCTATCATGGTTAAACCTCAATCGTACAGAATGCATGGTACCAAAAAGCCATTACTACCATTAATTTAGTATTTCCGGTGACCCGATGCGGACTAGAGCATAAATCATTTCACAAACAAGGTAGGTACAGACTCCTGCACCACTGCAAGAAATATGAGAAATTGAAACAAACTTTCAACTGTACAAGTGAAAATCATCTATATTAATCCAAATAACACATTGAATAAAGAACAAAATGTGGTTCTATCGTAAAAAGGATGAAATCCATTGCTACCATAAACTTGGCCTTTCCTCTGACTCTATATAGATTACAGCACTTAACCTGTACCACTGCGAGAAATGTGATAAATTGGAACAAACTTAAAAATGTACAAGTGGATTTCAACTATATAGTCCTAAATATCGCATTGAATAAAGATTAAAATGTGGTTCCATTAAAAGAGAGAATAAAATACATTTTCGTAATATGGACAATTTGATTTCTTGAGAATTGGTGAGTTTTGATTGGTTTAAAATTATTAGATCGAACTTTTTTCCATCCTTGGGCGTTGGCATCGTTTTCAATATAATCTAGAAATTGGAATAATACATTTTCATATGCATCAAGGTATGAACAAGATAACAATACACCATTGTACGAGATACTGAATCCCTTTCATACATATTGTTATAAGAATTTGATTTCGAATTCAACTTTTTAAAAACATTAAAATGATGTACCAATCAAAACTTGACATTCATGAAATCAGCTTATATTTGACGAATTTATTTGTGATATCATTTGACAACATTTGACAAATAAATGAAACATAAATAAATGAGTATTACCTGATTGCTGAATGCCCATTCCTTACTGGGTATGAGAGATCGAACACCCGGTTAAATGATTTCTGAAATATATATCAAAATTCGATTAGAACGTCGTTTTGATTTCGTCTTAGAGTGAGCATTATTTGGTTCATCAATAGTCATAAAAAAATTGACATGCATACTTCTTCGGTTGTATCTTCTGCCAACGTTTTACTTTTTTGTATATCATGAAATATGCCGTTTAGGCAAAGAGATAATTATTCATTAACAATGCAGTAGGCGGGAAATATTATGAGTTGACCTACTCGGGGATTGTCAGAACACGTCAAATTCTGTAGAAAAAGTTGAATGTTCGATTTGATTGATGCAAATATTTACTGATTTGGTATATCAAATTCAGAGACAGTACGATTGCCCTCCCAGCACTCTCAAGTCATAGTGAAACGTAGTTTTGTCAAACACTTGCAGGTGCTTCTAATCTTTTCTACAATTAAGTTAAACAACTAAACGCGAACACACAAAAGGACATATAATAAGCACTTGTGTAATCGATCGACTTTTTCTGCCGTTGTTAACCCTTATAGTGCTGGAACCGACTTCATATTTATGCAAACAGGTTAGATCTAGGCCATCCTCCAATTTACTTTGCGACTTGCCTGTTCTCTAACCTATTTGCTACTCCGAGTATCTTTCCTCATCAAAATTAAGTTGATGTTTAAGGTTTTGGAAACCAGACGACGCACCAAACTACTTTTAGAAAAATACCCGTTAATGAAGTTCGTGTTATATAAGGCACTACAAAAGTACAAACGACAAAGACGAGATAGAACAATAGGAACAACATTTCGAGATGTATATAATTCATCTGACAAAGGAGAAACGTCAGACTATTTCCTGGAAAATTCCAAAATTGTCTTTATAACCAAAACGATCGTATCATTTTCATCATAAATTTGGCGATACGATCTTATTGAATGTAGAGCGTCAGACTAACTAGCGCTGTTATCCGCGATCAGAAAAGACGCTGCTTTCCCAATAATTACCCGCACTGTGTGGCTACAGTAACGTGAACCTATCGAAATTGCGGTTAGATTAATTTCTACAGGAATCCGTTTTACCCTTTACAACATATATACGCGTTTTTAGACGCACCCACGAATAAATTCGACCATCAATTGTAATAAAAGCAAGACATGGGTCAAAACGGATGATTTTTCTCTTCTTTTTTTTTTTGTAGCAGCGGTTACCTATTGTCACAGATCAAACATGTTTGCCTTGTTTCGTAATACTTGCTTGCTGTTTCATTCAATTTGAAAACTACGAAGAGTTGGGATAAAAACAAGTGTTTCAGCTTCACTATCTCCGAAACTGTGATGCGAAACAATTTATGATGATAACAAGACAACACATATTTGGTGTTCGGGCGCATTGTTGGCAATAGAATGTCAAAAACATTTGCGATACACCAGATTGGCTAGGCAATTTTAACAAGGACCCCTTGAAATCAAAAGCAGCTCGTACAACTACACTTGAACTACACGAAATGAAATTGAGCTTTCATGAGAAAGATATCTTACCTTTAATGTTTTAAATGACTTTTAAAGTTTAACTAGAAAGGAATCTATTTACAGCAATATTTACAATGTTAAATGTAAAACAAATGCCATGGGAATGTCACATAATACCGTTGTAAAACAAATCGAAATGAGAAACTGTATATCTGATTTCGAAATAGAATCGTGTTCTCTTCTTCCAAACGACAAGGATCATATTCATCATCTCGATTCAATTTGCATAGAATGAGATACAGATACCACTATTTCTCGCTAATAAATGGGTATCGTCCACTAAGTCGGCGCTAACTTTAACCCTTAGAATGCTGGGTAATTTTCTAAAAGATTATTTGTGTCGTCTGCCTTCCATACCCTTGAATATCTGCTTAAATCTGATGAGAACTGATACTCCAGCACTATTAGGGTTAACCCGTTTTTAGAGACCCGTGTTGAAATTGTTCTCCAACCCAGAAGAAAATGAAGCGACGTTGTAATTTGGAAATAGATAGTTTCGGGAAAAGTAAATGCCATCTTAAAGAATATAAATCAATAGTAAATTTGAAGAGGAACTACTATCTATCATTTCCTTGGAAATTCTCTCCATGCCAAGGTTTGCTTAAAGACTTACAACTATGTTTGAAAGCAAGTGTGTCTTTTACGAAAACAATGCACTTGATGCTCAGCTGTAACAGTACAAATAATTATCCTAGTACCAAAACTATAGCATAGATAACTGCAAGACATTGGCATTGTTACTATACTCAAGTGACTTGATACCATGTCAAAACTATTTCAGTCGTATGACAAATTCCTTTGGATTTGCCACTGTAAGGAAAATAGTGATCTGCGTTACCAACGGACATTTCTTAAAGTCGAGCAGCACTGGTAGAAATCGAGCATGAGAACCAAGGTTACAAGGCCATATTGGACCCATACATTATTGAAAACAATCTAGGAACGGAATGATAAATTGGGTTAATGCTACGGTCCCGTATCTGCCAGTGCAAGCGTAAAATCTAACAACTTGTACTTATATTGTATTATTTGGCAATGTCTCGATACCAACCTCCGAGTTGGGGTCCCTTAGCAGCACCGAACAGCGCTCACACTTAAGCAAAACTTGCGCCCTCTGCATGATCTTCAGTATGACGTCATCAAGTGACGTTTGCTCCTCGAACAGATCGTGGACGACCTCCAGCAGTTGCTAAAAATAAAATGAAAGAAACGATGGGGGACTAAATGCATTTTTGACACTTTTCTTTTCTTTTGGTTATTATTGCCTAAGAAAACAGAATTAAACGAAAATGCTATTCCAAATATCTTTATACGAGTGCTTTCATTTTGACTCTGGTTCAGATTGTCAAAAGCATACATTTCCCACTTGAAAAAAAATACAAACAAAACAAATGGGCCGCATCACGCGAAAAGGGGCACTCGGACATTAATAAAAACCGCTGACTCAGCTCTTTCTTAGCGCTATTATTCCAGCATCTAGTCACCACAGTTATCATTTGTATCTATTTAAAGGTAGAACTTGATGTCCTCTAAGATGACAAACAGTGTAACCCCAGACCAGCCGCCACGTCTGCTCGTTGCTGACGGGCAACCGGGACATACCAAATTCGAGGTAATGTTATTACAGTGCCATTGTTGTTCTCTGACACTCCGGTGACCAACTAAATTTCCCCTCGTATGCATTTAAATCGTGCTACAAGTATTTGGATCTGAAAGTCTTAGGTTTGAAGCACATTCATAGCTTTTGTAATATATAAGATGTCGTTCGACAAAGCGCATTTTCTACGTGTAAACCATGGAATAAATTCCCACAGACTATGCCGATATGTAACTCATCACACTTTACTGCTGTCAAATAGAGTGACATGGCGTGAAAATAATAATGAATAATTCAGTTTTCTAGCAGAATCGATGGCCTAGCGGCTTCTGGCAAAAACAAGCATTTAAAAAGTGATGCACAAGAAGCATATTTGATGAATGATCAAGCATTTTAATACTAGACATGTAATTACAATACTTGTAGCATCAATAGAGACAAATGTCACACACATTAAGGTAGCTTATCCATACATCGTCATTTTGAAACTCTTTCTTTCGTCAGACTACGTTGTTCCTTTTTGGTAGACATCGGTCGAGAATCGAACTATTTGCTTCATACCATATAGTTCCGGCCACGACCGTTGATACCGAGAGCGGCCGATTTAATCCGATGAAAGGAAAAACAGATGAAAGAATTCGTTTAAAAATTGCGGTTTAAAGGTATTCTACCTTAATAGATCATAGAATTCAATTTAGAAAAATCCGGGGCCATATATTAGACTAGTAAGCAGGATTTAGGAAGATGAGTGTTACTAATTCTAAGGCCACATTTATATGTAAATGTTATGTAATGTAATCCGAATTTGACCCGAAGTAAATTTGTCTACAATGCGCCGTGATCCAGAGAAAACTCAGAGGCCAAAAAGTCAATCTAAATCGATACCTTTGCGTCACAACAAAAGATAGTTGTCAATAGTTCAAACGAATGAATAAGGTAGTGAAGTCGTCTCAATCGGAAACACATATCAATTGCAAGACAAAAACAGAGTTCATACAGAAAATAGTTTAGCATTATCGCCGTTAAACGAAAAATGCAGAAAACTATCAGTTTGCATACATCTGGCGAACCGACATTTAATTTACACTGTTAATGCAGTACGCGTTACATAGTATCAAATCAGTATGGAGGTAGAGCTTGTCAGGTTATTTTTAGAGATGTCAGAAACACATTCGTACAACCTTGAAGACCCACTATATACATGTACTTTTATACTTAACGACATAGGGAACATACTTAAGTAAGTCAACATTGATCACTTTTGATGTGCTTCGTTGCAATATTGCTGTTCTGAATATTGAGATAGGAGGGAATGCTGTTTAGAACTTACGCAAATATTTGGCATAACATGTTTAGTAAAAGGGTACCCTGGTTAGCAATTGTACGTCCAAAAACAATGCGAAACCATCTGATTGGTTTCACCTTTAAGTAATATTACTAGGCCTTATATATGTTAAAATTTGCGAAGCATCGTGGTGTATTTTGCGTAGATAATTCATTTCTCAGACAGATTTATTAATCCGGATTTGGGCGACACATTAGGCGAAATCGATACCGGTTCCCTAAATACATTTATTTCACAGATCAGAGATCGCATCTTCAACATGTCTTTATTTTACGATGGTTAAGTGTTCTTGCTCACAGATGTAAGATTTAGAAGTTAAAAGTAAAATCTTTAAAACTGCACAACGGCTGTAATGTTATAGGATATACACCGAGGAATAGTCATTCGAAGCAAATTACGATGACTTACTGTGTGTAAAGAGTGAATTAAAATGTATTTTTATACAAATACGTGGCATCAATTTTAAGATTCACTGCATATAAATAGGCATATAAACCGTGCATACTTATATAAATTGACTCTTCCTGGACTTATATAAACCGTGCATACTTATATAAATTGACTCTTCCTGGACTTATATAAACCGTGCATACTTATATAAATTGACTCTTCCTGGACTTATTATGCGTTGAAAAGCTACCTTTACTTGTATATTAAACATCAATACACAAAACAGTATTGTTTCAAAGACATTTTATTTTGACTTTCAGATTTTCTTTTCTGTGAACCAGCATTTTAAAAGTCTATGCATATAGCTTAAATTGCTTAGTCGGCACTAAGTTCAGTACTAAGTTCTAGAATTTCACAAGTACTTCTCCTGTTTAGTGTACTTTAATGAAGTATCGAAAGTGTGACAAAGCTTTTCACAGGATTCTAATATTACACTTGTAAACAGATCATCAACCCTGTCAAAGTACATCTGTTTCTCTTGTGGCATCTGATTCCATTTCGTTTTAGATCTATACTTGAGACACAAACCGAACGCATTGGACACCAATACGCTATTAGAGCTAGTTATAACTTCTTTCCCTTTTTTTTGCATACTCGTACTAGTCCACAATTCTTTTTTTTTGTGGATATCATCACAGTCATTGGTAGACATTGAAATCGAGTGCGACGACATTTCATACTTCTAGGACAGAAGAGGGGATTATGAAATTTTCTACATAAGTTGGTCTATGTTACTTTATTGAAATGAAAGAGCGTTTACTGTTTTAAGCGAACGATCGAGCCTTTATTGGGGCGTACTTACAATATAAAGGTGCATAAAGCAACTGACATTTATAAGTCCCTTTTAAATATGTTATACCTATCGTAGCCACATTTGCAGCAAATGATTTATTAAAAACCACAATTTGACTAAAGTATCTTCTTGCTACATTGTTTTTCAATCAATATATAAGCAATGTAAATATATGGATACATATAGGTTTTCATATTATCACTACCGCCATCGGCTTTTGCTTACAGTTTCGACAATTTAAAAAGAAAATAACATTAAAAGAAAAAGGGTTAAGCTATAGTTGGACTAACAAAGTGAAGGGCTGGTCGAATTCCTTAAGGATATCATTTATCAAAGGTTACAATGCAACCATGCATTATATTCCCTCTACCCGATTGCATT
Organism: Cerastoderma edule; assembly: GCA_947846245.1. Lineage (NCBI taxonomy): Eukaryota > Metazoa > Mollusca > Bivalvia > Cardiida > Cardiidae > Cerastoderma > Cerastoderma edule. Next base: position 9,784,528 of record OX401409.1, on the reverse strand, counting down.
TTATTCTGGCATCATAGCAATGGGGTCTTTTTCCTCAAATGCTTCGCTTAATTTATTAACAGATCAAAGAAAGACAAAAAACATTTAACGTTAAGTTTTAGAATGTTTGGAAACCAGATGACACAAATTATATATTTGCTACAAGCTTTCTAAGGGTTAATTGTGTAGCAAATACTATTATCTAATGAGAAACGTTGTCAAATTAGTGCTATCTGTTCCTTTTATACTCCCGTATCTGTATGGATTCCGATTAGTCAAATTCTATTTCGTTTATCCTGACATAAATTTCAAAAGGCTGCTCATTTACAGATGTGCTTTTGAACGCGTGTAGTGTATTTCCGGATCGGACTTTGACATTGTCAAATTTATACAAACGTTGATCAGAGCTTTTTGATTGTAAAGTTATGTCATTCAAATTCATTATTCGAAATATTACAATGCTCAGACAATGAATCTATACGTGCTTCCAACACATGTTTTCCATTCAACACTACTACACATGATACTTATGGTATCTGGCTGTTTTCAAAACGGACAAGCATCCCTAATGATAATAGACGAACCAGTAATGTAGTTACGGCAACGGAAATAGTATTGTTCAATTAGGAGGATAAGAAACCGAATTCAGCTGATTACGAGTCAACACCTTGGGCCCGTTTTACTAAACAACTTACGGAAAATATGTGCGTAAGTCATAATTGATAAACATGGATAGTATCTTCAATGAAAGTACAATGTTGCAATGTGGCACTGCATTGGAAGCGTCTCGGAAGACGATTCCAATGATGTGTCACTTTGCAATATTGCTTCGTCCAATATTGAAATAAGAGGAATTGTTGTTTTAGACTCACGCAAATCTTAAGCGTAAACTGTTTAGTAAAACGGTACCCTTGTGTGCAACGAATTTTGGATACCATTTGTGTTTTGGCAAATCGAAAGCAAAGCAACCCGTCAATTTTAAATTATAAATTATTTTCTTAATCTCTCAAGGTAGAAACCAGTGTACCAATACAAAATACAATACGAATGTTTATTTAAAAAATAATGTCCCAGCCTCAGGCCCTTAGAACATATCTTATATACATCTTTTGAAAAAGAGAGTTACCCAGTAACATAGTTATTATAAAGTCTGGCGTAATACAATGTGATAAACGAAGTCTGTTTGTCAGGAGATTATACAATGAGTACACCAATCAATGCAACATTCCTTTTTCACGAGATCCTTTCTTAACTGAAAAACTGGAACAAGCTGTGTACCATAGAGAGAAAAAGCTTGTAAATTATACAGAAGTTGGGGAGGTAATCTTATACTTACTTTGTTTCTCTCATATTCGCTGCTGTATGCCTCGAATATCTTCGCGTTGTGAATTGCAATCCCACAAAAGGCTAGATATGCTGACACGATCTGAAAATACAACGGAAGTGAGTACATGTAAATTTGTAAAATGCATTGTCAATAGTGTGACATGCGTGTTGTATAACATAAAATGATACGTAATATAATACGAATTTGGTTTGATCAACATGATACGGAGGTAGAAAAAAGCACGTATTCATCCATGAATTGTGTGATTGATTCAATTAATTCTGTTTTGTTTGTACTCATAAGAATCGTCTCGTCCGGACGCTTCTAATGGGTACCAACAAAACAGGGGGCTTTGATAGTTTAAGAAACACTGTATGTAAAAGACTTATCTGTGTCCCTTTTATCTTGACCGTTGATTATACGAATAACATATCACTATAATAATTATAACGGTACCACGTATATTCATGTTCCCTGTAATTTCTCCAAGCACTAGTCAATCAGCCCACGTAACGGGCAATCCTACGACCTTGGAATACGGCCTTCGAGTAAGATGGCTCCGATAGGAAACATTAAGTGGACCACAAAATGCTACGAGTTGCTTAATACGAGCGTCTAATTGTGTGTACCAAAATGTATTCAAACAAATTAGTTGCCTTTATTACTCAAGGCCATTCAAATCTTACTTTGTTTGATATGGCGTTTACATTGTTTATGGGTATGTGTTGTTGTATAAATACGTGTCGAGCATGCGGCTATTTTGTTGGGATAAAACGTTTTCGGAATCAAGCCAGATTCCAAATACAAATGGTAGGAACGTAATCTCTTTGGAACACACATACAAATCTAATATAACCATCAAGGCTAACAATAAGTTCAAGGTCATAAATCAAATAAGTCAAATAATGCTGGCCCTTGTTATTCATCTGTTGCCTCTTCACCAGGGTAAAAGAGTGATGATCTACAAATCTGTTTGAATCCTCGATAACGAAACGATTTGGAAGCAGAGTGATGAACATCGAAAACCATTTACCAGCCAATTGCGAGCCTATTTACAGTGGACAAACATGCGAACATTAATAAATGACCCTCTTGGGATATAAGATATCAGTTATACTCATGGCGGGAGTTTTGGCGAAAACCCGCTAAAAGACCGCTATAATGAAAAAATACATTTGGGTTATTTTAATATTCTTTACGTAAAGAGTTTCGCCCAGAAATGTTCGGAACGCCTCAATGTGTGTCTGACATTGTCCATGAGGGGATGGGAGGAGTAGCGTCGAAACGAAAAGGGATTACAATTCCAACATTCATAAAGAAATATATGGCTCTCTAGGGAAAGGTTTATGGGTAAGCATGAGAAAGTAGGAGGTGGTATTTCGGGCACATACTTTCTAATAGATTGTTGTTCCTTTCGATATTAAGACCTTTTTGGGGGATTTACGTCTAGAAATTGTCTGATCCATCACAGGGTATTGATTTCAATCTTTTGTTTGTGTTAGGGCAGGGGACTTGAAGCATTGTTGATGGGGAATGCACATGCTGACACAAGAGTCTGTAGTGTTTACAGCACCGCTTTGGAACTATTAATTATTCTATGAGATACAACGGCATGACTCAATATCACTGCATGCCCCTGTCCGTTAGCCGTGAGCACATTTATATTTCAACACGCGGTTTGCTATCTGAGTGACACGAATATTTTCAAGAGGTGTCGGTTGTCATTCCTAAATTTATTAGTATAACACATGCAACAAATAACATTTGACAGAACGGCATTATTGACAAATATGCCCTTGCACCATTAAACTATTTCATAAAAGCCAAGCCTTATTAATTGATTGGACAAGACTTTTCGCTATTTTAACAATACTAGATTGATTTCTCTATGATAAACTTCACCTGGTTCTGAACTAAAGGGTGGATAATCTATATATATAAATATAAAAAAAGAAAGAACCTTTAAACTCCTTTGAAATTTTGGAACTGAAATCAATCTGGCAAATTGATAAATTGGTGCTACAAAAAGAAAACCGTCGTCAGCAAAAGAAAACTCTCTAAGTTCGATTGGTCGTCTCAAAGGTATGGTATAATAATTAATATTTTGGAAAGGAATTAACATTAAAAATCAAAGCGTTTTAAAAAGAGACAGTTAAACAAACACACAAACGTTATACAAAGGAATTATCAGAAATTTGATGCTGGATTAATAGGCCACGAAAAGGACTGATGAACAACATGCCCAAAGAACCGATTTTGCTTTTGGAAAGTTTTTTTTAGCAATGGTATTACAAGATTTTAGACAAAAAGCATTTATCTACTCCGATTAATTTACAACATAAAGTGACTCGGTCCTCTCTTCTTAAGATAATTGACAGCAGCAAGCGACTGCATTTTATTCATTCCGGAGTGCCAATGGTGCATCTCGCGTTCGTGATTTAACAGGGGTATTCATGGAAATAAGCAACGTGGCCTTCTCCATTCAGAGAAGATTACATCAGAAAGTGACTACATTTTAGCCACCCACGGGATCAGAAGGTCGTTCTGATGTATAGTTACAGATTGATTTCCCTGATTGAAGGTCGTTGGCGTTAGGCGCGATTTCAGTTTGAATACACAACGAGCGTTAATCGCTAGAAATGGTTTTGAGATTGATTAATGCGTCAGATATTGGCGATGAATAGTCATTATATTACTTAGTTACATTATCATGGTTCGGCCAAACGGTTTGGATCGGTGAGTCAATCGTGATTTGCTTTTGCTTTCTTATACAGAAAAACATATTGATTGTATTGGACCAATTACAACTTTGACAAATTCGACAATATGTAAGATTCATTTCTATAAGAAACTAAGATGTTATTCATCTAGACGGAATTCGGACAATGGGCCATCAACTTCCATCCAAGACCAGCTACAAAACCTTCAAGGATCTGCAACAATGACATGTTATACAATGTAATGCTTTGTTATGATTAGGTTAGTATGATACAGCTTTAACACTAAACCATCAAAACTTCGTTTTTGGTAATTCAAAGATTGGACTAGACAAAGGGTGCAACTTTGTCTTTTGCACACAATATCTATAAAAATGGATAAACGCATCCTATTTTGTTAATTCTGAATCGAAGCGTTTCGTCGTTGAATTTATACCAACAATATAGGATTTAGAGAAACCATCTAAACATTAGCTTTGGATATTTGCAAAATATATTGATATCTGACCATACATTCATTATGTCTTTACAATTTCTTTTAATTATCAAACTGAAAGACCGTTTGTTCCTCAGTTTGGTCACGGTAGAAAATGTGACCAAAAATCAGACAAAACGAATCGACATAAAAATAGCATTTCCAGTTAAGGCTTAGTAAAGGTAAGTGTTGTGTTGCTTTCTCATATTCCATTCGGTGAACTTGTGAGGATCAGTGGTTGGATATAAAAAGTTGACGGACATTGTCATGCATAGATAAGACCTTAATTCATTAACTGAAAAAGATAGGATTTGACTTGATCAAGTTAAGTGCGTACACCGGCAACACCGGCAAAAAGAACAATAACGTTTAAAACAAGACATCCGAAACTCTCAATTCGAAATGGAATGCATTAGTTTCAGATATCAAACCAGTTTGTGTTATCATGAGCATTCCTTTTCCTTTGTTACAGTGTAATCCAACGTACTTTGTTGCAACTGCCTCGGGAAATAAGTGTAATGTTTATGGAGTAAGAGGACTTTGTACCTTAGGATATTGGAGATGGTCATCGTAGATTGTGTGGTTCATTAGTAGGGGTAGCTGTGGATATAAGTCTCGATAATAAACCCAATCAATAGACCAGCCCGCAGTGATATGAATTCGTAAATCTACGGAATACCTTTTTGGTCATCGCCTTTGCGTGTTTTGACCCACAACAATACACATGAAAGCATGATAGTTATATCGTGGAACCATGACAAACCAATGCTCTTAGTGCGGTAGTACGATACTAGGATAACACTAACACGTCATCCCGATATAAGACATAGCGCTATGGTCATAGCATTGAAATGAATTTATATCTATCGTACTATCGCTCTATATCTTCTTGTCTTCATTTCACATACGTTTTCGTCACCGTTCTGTCGCGTGTTGCATTGTAGATTAGCACTTTAGAAAGGGATGACCCTAATTGTACTCCGTAGTATTCCCGGTTTTACAAGAGGTTGACCGACTTCTCTTTCAGACGATCAAAACAGCGACCTATTATTAATCATAGCTGTTTTCTTGTAGGAGTACATGTAGCATTTACAAAGGAAGCTTTATAATGAAACCTTGATATACCTATAGAAAAGTACTTACTTTGTCTATTATTCCATCAAAACATTCCCGATGTTTTACCGTATTTTACGAGTATTTGCGTTTTCCAATCCATAAAACATTTAACTACGTTTATGTATTACCATTGTACTTGTTTATTGTAAATATATGCATCTATGTATTAGTTTTGGCAGGAAATTGACCTGGTCATTTATATCGTCTTGGTTTTTCTCACTCTTTAATGTTATGTTTTCAGAGTTCCATTTGTCTTGAAAATTACCAAACTCCCATAAGGCATGTCATGCATGTCTATGAAGTCTGCTTTCATTGGCAATATCAAAACTGAAATTACCGTCTTGCACGCCATTTTTGTTTCAGAAGTGGGTTGCATGCGATGCACCACCAATAACTAACGAGGGAAAAAATCAGCCAAATCAACGAAATCTCGCAGAACGGAAATTATTTGGCCCCCGCCATTGGGCGAATGACGTATTTTACGAAGACTTTCTGAACGTATAACTGCTATAACGTGATGAGTTCCGTATAGATATTCAGATTCCCCCAGAAATGTTGTACATAAAACTGGTTACTCAGAAAAAAATTAAGGCATCATTGTTTGATAAAATTATTTCATTCAACTATCTGTACAGTGGATCTACCTTTTGGAGATTGAAACAACACCTTTAAAACGAAATAGACGCTGATATGTATCTGTTTACAGCTGGACTTGAGTTTCTTAAACGTAGGATAAACATCCATGGTCTGTTCGTGACAAAGACACACTCCATGTGTATAAGACTCTATCATTATATTTTGTCAAAGCTCAGCGTTTTCACATCTTGTAACCTTGTGGCCTTAATGTATTCAAACACATGTAGTATCCGGTCTGTGGCTGGTGTATCTATATAAATATGTTACATCGAAAGGTAAAGTGGATTTCGAAACGTTAAAGGCGCTTGTTCGCACGACAATGTGCAAGTTAGAATAAAATGTCGTTTAACCAAACAGTTTTGGAATTGCAGCATAGTGTTTGATAAATTAAAGCAACTGAACGCAAAACTGATTCAAAACATGTCAATACATCTCAGTATGAACAGACAGTATGTAACGGATTTCAAAATCGTTGCAACGCCTTTCGATCTAAAACATACTTATTCCTTCTATACAGGCTCTTAATGTACCAACCCGTACTAGTTTTATTTCCAATGGCTTTACTCCAGTACGTGTCATTCAAACATACAGATGATATATACAGGTCCAAGGAAACCAAATTGTATCATCCAAGTTGCATCACATCTGTGGAGTAGCTAACCTTTACCCTTATAGTGCTGGAACCGACTTCATGCTGATGCAAACAGGTTAGACCTAGGCCAGCCACCAAGTAAATTGGCAGCTGGCCTGTGATCTAACCTGTTTGCTACTCTGAGTATCGTTCCTCGTCAAAAATGAGCAGATATTCAACGATTTGGAAAGCAAACGACACACAAATATATTTTTAGAAAATTACCCAGAATTCTAAAGGTTTAGAAAAACCAACGCAGTTATATAGCTATTCGAAAAGGTATAACTCTGCAGAAAAACCAAATTGAGATTAGATTTCCTGTACGGCTGTCTTGTTCTAACGTTGATGTCTAGAAACACATTCTAATTATTTAACGTGAATTCGCATCGATTTCAATCACATTCTGCACAAATGAAGTTTATCAAGCACAATGTTTTTGTTGGTTTTCAATTTAAATCTTTCCTTTTCTGAAATTGAACGTTGAATATGCATAGATTTCATCCCCTAAGAAAACTTGAATGACCGATTTATTTGATGGGAAAACAAACACAAAACAATACAATGGCACTTGCAACTACATTAAAAGTGCTGATTTGAAAGATTTGTAAGATAACGATGTTTTCTTGTAGGACGAACTCAGTTTAAAGTATATTGACCTCTACGAAGCCGACTAACTTTGGTGAATTTCACGTTTTTCTTTCTTCTTTGAAATAAAGACGACTGTACAGAGATGCTGATTTGTATGAAAATAAAAAGAAAATGTTTCACACTTTTTGTCTTCGACACAGAGAGGTCTTCGAGTTCAACATAAAGAAATGTTACTGTATTTGTAGTTTACCTTGATCAGAGAATACTATATTAGGCGGCTTTAATGGTGCTTGTTCACACGTGAGACATTTTACAAGTCAAAAGAAGTTAACATTGAAACATTGACCATCACAGATCCGCTACCTTTGTAGGCCAATTTAATCCAGCCATTAGCGTACACGCAGTAAAGGTACGAAAAACAATATAGTACCCGCATGAATGTCATTTCTAGTTATGTGCATTACCGGTTTTGATACATTAAATAGCACACAGAGTCTCGTAAAATATTCATATTAAAGTTGCAAGAACCTTTCATGGTGCCACATTGTAATGGGAAACATGATATATATAATTATATCAGTTCTTGTTTACAGTTGGCTTGAAAGGTTATTGTTCATAGAAGAAAAAATAAGAAAGTCAAAATAGGATATCGATGAAACAATAAAATATTGTGTTCTTGTTTAATATACAATTAAGAGTTGGTATAAAAATCATAGTTATTTAAGAAAACGTCGATTTATCCAAGCATAAACAGTGTAGCTAAGCCATAGCGCAATTTTGTGTTGCATCAATTATGCAATAAAATCACAGGTTTTCAACTTCAGTATAATGGAGACATTGAAACTGATCATTTATAAACTGATTTTTACCACTTGTTATTTACGCAACACATTCAGCGAAATAGTCCCTTTAGAGTTGCTGAGAGTAAATTGGATTCACAAAACATTGTCTCGCGTATGACGCGTTTTACATGATTAGAAATCATTTCTCATGTGACATTTGAAAATAAAGATGTATTATAATAACAATTGTCGGCCTCGTGTTACAATCCCTATAGTGTCCGTCTTTATATAGGTAAGTCATTACAAAAAGTCATATGAACCTAACAGTCTTCGCATTTTCTCAGAAGATGTAAAATACGTCAATGGTAAAATGCTTCCTTCGTGATTATACTTATTCAAACAATCCCTGGATAAAGAAACGTGTCGAAAGGGTGAAATGTTGTGTATGCCATTACAGTTGATTGTCTTAAGAAAGTCACCCATTTATGCAAAAGAAGCAGAATGTTTGAAAAAAAAAATTCATCGCAATGTCATAAAACGAATGATAAAGAAGATTATTGAAGCAAGGCATCTGTGGTCATGCAGCACGAAACACCGCAACAACACAAAATGAAATCGTAAAACCGGTTTAAAAGTTTGAAAACTAATAATCCATTTTTTTCTATCTTTCTCAGAATTACTAATAGATGTATTGAATTACATCCTCTTTCATTAATTCATATAGCTTTATTATTACAATTTTCAATGTTTGATCTACATCTTCTCATTAAAGTCTATAAGAATTCTGATCTATTGATACATTATATATTACATGTATTATGCTTTTGTAAGGTTAAAGGGTGGATAACCACAACCCTCTTTTGATCTAAAGACGTGGATCATAAAGTTAAAAAAGAAATATCCATCTAATATTTATTAGCAAACTACATGTCGTGTGTGGACTTCAATGTTGTAAACAAATAGCCAGTACATGTAAATGCCTTTTATTTTGCAATTACCATCCTTGGTAATCAAATTTCCTACTTGCCTCTAACTAACCCAAAGGGGAATAACATTTCACTGTCCGATCTGGAGATCGATTCATCCAGGCCTTAACGCTGAAATCGAATAGGTTCTTGTATGATGAAAGGAACAATTGGTTCATTATGGGGAAAATTCATCCTTTGTAACAATTGGTTCGTTAGGCATTTGTCTGGTCTGCTACAATAGAGACACTAATGGATAACCGATTACATATTGTATTTATTATGGACTTTTTTTTATATGTATACTGAACTATAACCTTCAAACCATCACCAATTCGCAGGATGTATGATCTAAATGTTTTACTTTAACCCTTAACCAAACGCCAAATTTTCGACTGTACCAAATTGAAAGGGTTTGCAAACGACATTTCAAATTGTGATATAATTGAAAATCAATGTGCTGAAAACATCGTTGGGAAAGGAGAAGTTGCTCGTTAGAGGCAATTTGTCATTTTCTCACAACTTTTTCAAGAGTCGTCTTGAAAAACTGGTCAAATGTCGTTATTGTTTAGTAATGGGTTATAAGCACTTTAGCGTTCTGTTACAATTTACAATATTTCTAGGACCAAAGTTTCTTTAGGCGTGTTTGAGATATATATACCCACGATTACCGGCCGCTTTTGATTAGTACGATTGCAACAAACGACACATGAAACATACAGGGTATGTGTCTATCAGCTTGTTCAGATTAGCAAATATACCGATGCAACCAAAGAAACATTAAAAAAACAACAAAAAAACAATTTGCCTTGCATATTCCTTTTTCTCAATGCCATGTACCCTTATTCAACAAAGAAATATTTCATTTTTAATTCTTTATGGCGTTGTATCATTTCTCACGTGTGCTTAACCCATTACCAAACAATAACGACATTTGACCAGTTTGTTGCAGACCACTCTGGAAACATTGTTGGAAAAGGAGAAATTGCTCGTTAAGAGCAATTTCTCCTTTTATTACAATATTTTGCGGACAAGCAGAAGATTGTTTTTCAATTTCATCACTTTTTGAAATGTCATCTGAAAACTCTTTCAATTTGGGACAGTCGAAAATTTTGCGTTTTGTAAAGGGTTAAATCAATACGAAGGAACCGGATACATTAGTTACGTGTACGTTAGCTATCTTTATCGTGACGCTCTCTGACTGAAGCGACCGTGTTAAAATTCACAAGAGTTGGTGGCTAGTTAGGGGTTGGTGTTCATTAGCCTTAAGTCCCAATTAGTCATTGTAAATAGATCCCTTGCCACTACAGCGGTCGAGTAATGTTAATTAGAGCAGAATCTCTATACATCAAAGTACAACGGACCTGGTGAAATGTTCGACAAATAGAGCGTTCGACATATAGATGCATACGATGTATACACTGATCGAGTAACGTTAATTACAATGAATCTCTTCTTTTCGAGGTTCAGGGGATCTGGTGAAATTTTCGACATATAGATGTATACATACGATGAAAACACTGGTTGAGTAACGTTAATTACAGTAGATTCTCTTCATTTCGAGGTTCAAGGGTTTTGTTGAAATTGTTCGACAAAGAGAAAGTCGACATATAGATGCATACGATGTATACACTGGTAGAGTAAAGTTAACTACAGTAGAATCTCTTCATTTCAAGGTTCATGGGGCCTGATATAAATGTTCGACATAGAGAAAGTTATACTTATAGATGTTAGCAATATTAAGACATGGAGATAAAGAACTTACAAATCGGGAACACGCATGTACATGCGATATTTGCTCAATCAATGAGGGCAATTAATTTACGATCCTAAACTAAATAATGTTTAACGCCAGTGTATAAAACCGCAAGATAATCAGAGATTTTCTAAATTTGGATTTTTCTTAACCATGTTACGCCTAAAAGTAGTCCTAATTGCAAGTTTCACGATATTAATTAGTTAAGTTTCCGATTGCAAGGTGATACCAGTAATTAATTCCGTATTTGTGTTTAATTGAGTTCCCGTGACGGTTGATCATTAGCGATCGTTAAATATCAAGTGAGTAATGACTTAACGCTTAACGCATTTACCAACCCGTTGTGTTCTACATTTCTTATTAGGTGTTTACGTCATGAACCCTTTACCAAATGCCTCCGATATTTGCTTGCACATTGAGAACGTATTCTTTTTTACATCGCGTAATAAATCGCATAGTATTTTGGGTCGGGCAAATTCAGAACACATGACTCGAAAGGTGATCATAGGTCAAATTGTTAAGTAAAGTAAAGTTTGACATAAGTGAAAATCGCATTATTATTTTGTCACCGTAAAAAGTTCCTTTCCTATACTGAATAGAAACGTAAGACGTCATGCATGGTGGATATAGACTATCAAAGTCTTCATAGTCATCTCCCCTTGCTACAATGCACGTATCTCTTCAATCAAAAGATTTTCGTCCAGATTTGGATGAAACTTAAATGAATTGTGTTTCTCTTCTTTTTCGGATAAAGGAGTACATTTAATAATTAATGCCTTTTTGTGTCAATTTCTGAAATGTTGAACTGAAAACGCTTTCGTTTTCTTTACAAATAAAGCACAACTTTATGATTTCCTACGTGTCGCCGCCATCTTTAAACGCAATTTTAGTTTCTTAGCAGATGGCCATGTGACATTTGTGGTGGCAGTGATCAATCCAATAAAGGCAGACCACTTTGATGAGATTGATAGACTATGCCGACTATCCTTAGAAGAAGAAGGTTTTACTCACCTTTTCGTCGTCCCTGGTGAAGCCGATGGCGGTGGTTTTATTGATGGCCTGAGCGACCCCTACAATCTCTTCGGCGGCATTACGTATTGGCATACAGAGTAGGGAACCAGTCTTATAGCCAGTAATACGGTCAACGTCATCGTTGTATCGTCCGTCCTGAAATATAGGCATAAGTTTAGTGAACTCGTCTTCGAGTATACCCTGCATGGAAAAATAAAGAAACGTAAGTTTAGTAAACCGGTCCAGTAGTATGTCGTCATATCTTAAGTCCTACAGGGGGAAATAAAGAGACAAACGTATAGGGAACCAGTCTTGTAGTTCTTAATACGTTTAATAGCATCGTTGTATCTTCCGTCCTGTAAGTAGAGTTAAAATGACATGAGTTTATTGAACCCGTCTTCAGGTAGTTTTTGCAGGGAGAGATGAAGAAACATTGGTTAAGGGAACATGTTTTATAACCTGTAATGCTGTTAACATCATCGTTGTATCTTCCGTCCTGAAAAAGGTATATATGTTTAGTGAGCCCGTCTTCTAATATTTTTTGGCAGGGAGAAATAAAGAAACACACGTTTAGTGAACCCGTCTTCGGGTAGGTTTTGCAAGAGGAGATGAATAAACATTGGTTAAATGGAATATGTTTTATAATCTGTAATACGGTCGACATCATCTTTGTATTGTCCGTCCTGTAGGTGGAGTATAAAATACATGAGTTTAGTGAACCTGTCTTATAGTTATTCCTGAAGGGAGAGATAAATATAGTGAATCCGTTTTGTTGTTTGTCCTGGAGTAAGGGCTAACGTACTAACACAGAACAACTTAAGCTAGTGAACGAGCATTGGCCCTTGTACGCGGACAACAGAAGCATTGTTGCACACGGCGTGTATAGCATCCCAAACAAAGCAAACATCTTCACATTTAAGTGAAATGCTTGTCAGTTAAACTAACAGTTCATCACTTATCACCCACGAAGGTTGTTTTCACTTCCTTTGACTGCATTGTATAAACAATCCTTTGCTTTTTAATGCGATAAATAATCTTGGGAAACTATTGTATCTGGTCCGTTGAGACATTCAAAGCTTTTAGCGAAATTGGGCATGTGCAGCACATGTGCAATGTTGCACAAGGCTAAATGCATCTAGCCAGATTGTGTATCTTTTAAAACGAGACGTATGAACGGTAAAGAGGAGATATTGTCAGATTTATACTGACACATTATCCATACATTTCAAATTTCCAGACAAATAACGTAATTTGAGGCAGCAATTGTTTCTATTTACCGATTTACAGAGATGATGAAGGGACTTAAGTAGATGTTTGTCGTAAATTCTCATCAGACTGTATCATCATAAATAAACAATGAATGTAACGTAGAAATCAAGTGAGAAATACCGGCATACACGTTGCAATGGTCTTACTTTTCTTGTTATGTTTGTATGAATACAAAAGAGGAATACTGTTTGAAAATGAAAATCTACATACTTTTCTACAAACTCAATGTTTGGACCTTATTTGTTTTAACGCCTTCTCAGCAGCAATCGAATGGAACTGCAAAGCGAGTTACCTATTTATGCCTATTGGACAATACAAATATAGTTAAGAACTTAGCACTGAATATGAGTCTTTGTGCAAGAGCATTAAATGATCAAACCTTGGTCACTTGCAAGAATCAAACACTATATACCCTGACTTACCAACGCGACACAATGACATTACTAATCAAAACCCCTGTATCTGTTTGACTCACCTCTTTTTAACGAAAAGGCTGATTAACCCTTGTATATAATTAAAGTCGGTTATTTGCTCTTGTTTTGTTTTCTAACATTACGCACATTATCTCGGTTTTATCGCGATGCCCGGCTCATTATGAATGGAAGAAATATCCCTTTTGAAGTTGCCTCTATAAAAGCTGGTCACGTCGGTTCAAACCATCGGCATTCTGTATACTCGATCGGGGGACTCGAATGAATTTGATGTTTTATTACAAACCTGTCAGAGAGATGAGCTGATTAATCTAGGTTTTTTGTCCAAGAAGCGCCTCCAATAAGGCGTGCTCTTTTGAATACTAACGTATAGAAATGTTAATGTTTACTTCCTAAGATAACAGAATCAATGTTTTCCTTTTTTTCATAATTACTTTTTGTAACAATCAGTTTATGTTTGTCACGTTGACATCAATTTGTAATTAAGATATATTGCGGATGATGTACTTTGTATAAGTCCGGATAATAATGTGTTCTATTCTGTTCTCGTAAAAGCTGTTGAATCAAAGGATCATAGCCTGGAAAGCATGCATGTTGTGTCATGTAAAACTATATATGCTGCTCCTAGCAAAGGTATCGCCTGCGTGCTTCACTTATTCAACAATTTAGGCAGACCTTCTTGGGTTGGTTTGATAACAACAGAAATAGAGGTTTTGTTCGTTTTTTCCAAGATAATGGATTGTAATGGTTTTCTAATTCAGATAAAGCGATCTTTGAAATTGTATCGAATTATCAACGTGTTTTCCTATGAGCGCAGAATCTTCTTGGCAGAATCCTCTTTTAAGAATAATTTTGAATTAAATCGCAATAACTTCAATTGAGTATAATGATAACAACAGCAAGTTTGGAAGTTAAGAAGAAGAGTATGAATAACAGTTACGCCAAAAGCATAAAATTACATAAATCTATTTCAGCATTAAGTTTATAGGCTCATAGTTATAAGAATAGCTTTCCAGTAGCTTTACTTCAATCAGCAGATATACACAATCATTTGCGTTGTCTCAACGCAACGACATGCAGTAGATGTCCGGTCTTACGATACGAGTCAATCGGAAGACAGATTCTCGTTAAAATCTAAATGCCACCACCAGAGTTTAAACCCATATGCAAGGTCAATGTGGTATCAGGTTATGTACTCTAACCACTGAGCCACAGACGCCTCCTAGTGCGTTTATAATATTCCTCATTGAATGAAAGGGCTTATATGGTCTTAGAATACAGAACTTGAAATCAACAACAAAACGCCTTTTAGAACGCTTCAAACTTGTGTTAGTGATAAATTTGGTTTTTCAAGAGAAGAATCTGCAGTCCTAAAATACGAACGGTTCTACTTCTCTTGACATACTTTAACGGGCAGGTAATCCAAACAAAGGCTTTGGCTACTGACGTTCAGTCAGCACAACGACATAACAGATAGAGACTTTATTGATACATAACACCATAGGCCCATCAGTTTACAAGAAGTTTACATCCAAGAGTCAAACCGGCATCGTAGTTAGCCTTAATGTAGGATATAGTTGAAAATGTTTTAACATTGTACTTATTATCATTTTTTTTCAGGTTTTATACTTTAGAATATCCGATTTTAATGTTTCATTTTTTGTACCTTAGGCCATGCCTTTATTTTTATGCATACGTACATGTATGTGCTTTCATTATCTTGTTAAGCACTTTTGAACAAATGTCCAATTATGATAAGAGTGCTATATGAATATGGTATATAATAAAAATAATAATAATAGTTGCAATATCTCAAAATGTCATTTACAGCCTTCACTATAGATATGAATACACAAGCAGTGTATTGTCTGTAGTCTTTTTTATAATAGGAAAACTACTTTATTGTAAAGCACGGTTCTGGTTGATACAGTGATAAGGCGTGTTGTTTCAATATAATGACATGCAGTAGATGTATGTTATTACGCCCCGAACAAAGACTTAAATTGCATACATAGTCGTATTCATGTGAGCGTTTAGTCTCTAGATCGGAACCACGTTATTATGCGGGACAATTTGCCTTGTTATTGAGGATGATGGAAAACGATCTTAACGAATCTTTATTTAACTCTTAGAATTCTGGGTAATTTCCTGAACATATTTTTTCTGTGTCGTCCGCTTTCCATAACCTTATATATCTGCTTAATTTTGATATGGAAAGTGACTTAAAGTAGCAAACATGTTAGATAAATTTATTTTGCCGCTGGCCTGGATTCAACCTGTTTGCATAAGCATGAAGTCGGTTCCAGCACTGAAAGGGTTCACCGGCGAGTATGAATTAGCACTTGTGGTCTCTTAGAGAACCAATGCTTTTTTTATTAGGAATTTATCTAAAGGTTTAGGCTGTATCTTGAATGAAGTGTATTCGTTAATAAACTAGATTTAACGCCATGTTTACAATTGTTTAGTTGTATTGCATCTATCATGGATTCATCAGTTATAGCCCATAGCAACATCAAAATAGCCGATAAACAACAATAAACATTACGAATATTTGATAGTGGGAAAGAACCCATTGTTACAAAAGAAAAAAATGTTTTAATAAGCAGTCGATCCTTATATCATGGTCGTTTTGGATGGCTATTTTAATGGTCTGAATTTACATTGCTTGAACTCGACTTAGAATGTATGTCATGGGTTAGTAAAGAATGCAATTCACACAATCTGTTCCGTCTATCTTATTTCTATTGTGTATTCCACGCATTTTATCAAGACATTATCGTATAGACGTAAACAGTCAAACCCAAACCTAAACGTACCATTCTAGCTGTTAAATGAAATACCAGCGATGCCGAGTCAATATTTCTCAACATGCCTCGGGCCTATAATAAACTAATGGACGATAGGATCGAATCATTATGTGGATGTCACTACAGAATTGATGGATTTACTTGCTTGTTATCGTCCCTGTCACGTTAAAAGACCGGTACGACCTTGTCGTGATGGCTAAGTTACGATCCTCTGGTTTAACTGCAACTATGTTCTGCTGAGGTGACCACTTGCTGTCCTTGCGGGGACAGATGTGAAGTGTGTTCTTTATTCAAATAAACTGTTTAATCCCTTCAAACTTGACGAAAGGATACAAATTTCGTTTGCATATGGTAAGACGTCGTTTTAACACTGTCTTAAGCTGTATAATGTTTTTTATGGTTCTTAAAGGAACTTTGCCTTGACTCTGAATTGTCTTGTTAACCCTTTCCCAAACAATAACGACATTTGACGACTTTGTGGCAGACGACGTTAGAAAACATTGTGGGAAAAAGAGAAATTGCTCGTAACGAGCAATTTTTCCTTTTCCCACAAGGTTTTCTGCTCTTTCTGAAGAATATTGTTCAATTTCATCACACTTTGAAATGTCGTCTACAAACTCTTTCAATTTGGGACAGTCGAAAATTTGCTGTTGTCTACAAGGCGGTTCGAAACTTGGCACCCGATTAGATGTGTTTTAAATGCCAAACAGACCAGTACTTGAGTTTCATAGAAGTGTGTCTGGCAAAGTCTTGCAAAGTGAAAGCAATATTCGTTTCAAGCATTTTATCAAGCAATTTATTAAGGCCATGTCTTATGCAAGTGCTTTGGAAATTCAATCTACACTTAATGAATTGCTTCAATACTTTACCGCCCCCATAACAGACCTACACCAAGCAACATATATGAAATGCATCTCCAAAGAACCATGATACCAATCGTTCTCCGACTTGCCAATATATCGTGAAGCCTGAGGCAAACGAAGGCTGAAACACATTAGAGATAGGACCACTCTGTTGCAGACGACTCTGGAAAACATTTGGGGAAAATGAGAAATTGCTCGTTAGAAGCAATTTCTCCTTTTCCCACAAGGTTTCCTGCCCTATTAGAAGATTATTCAATTTCATCTCATTTTGAAATGTCGTCTGCAAACTCTTTCAATTTTGTACAGTCGAAAATTCGGTAACGGGTTAATCTGTTATTTTTTAAAAAAAAAAGGCAATATTTGAGGCAAACACGAGTATTTTTGTTTCAACATGTCTATTATAGCCTCCAGCTGTAGTATTTTAGAGCCTTTAACTTCATGTTTAGCATGAACCTCTCTTTATAGGTTTCGAATGGTCCCTGGCCCTTGCAAATTTGTGTATTCGCGGTCGAACGTCTAGGCTGGTTTCTGCCTTGGCATAAACAACTATTACTGAAGGTAAATCGAATCGAATTGTTGAAAATAAATCGAATTGCTATTCATCTTGGAGTTAATGTTCATGGCAAGTTAATTTAATTTTAACGATTTCGTCATGTTTTCGATTATTAGACACAATCATTGCAGTATAAACAAGTATTTCTTGACACTTCCTCAACACAAAACCAGTTCTAGATTTCAGGATTCGAACACACGATCCTTGTGTTCTAAAGCTTGTGATCCGACCTAGGATCCAATTAAAATCCTGTTGACTCCAGAAAAAGTGTAAATAAAGAAGTTCAATAATCATACAAGATCAACAGGATTCCAGGCAAGGTCTGTAAAATCGGGGAATAATGCACAGAGTCGCTAAAAGCTTCCGAGACAATTTCCTGTGGATCATGTGTTTATTTATGGCGGGAAGCCGTCCGTCTGCTTTCAAAGTTGGAGATGTCATGCAAACCCAGACGACTCGCCATTGCCAAACCTTCAAGTCAATATCGCCTGGGTAATACAGTTGTCATTTATAGTCTAAATGTGAAAGTTCTAGAATAATTGACTTCCTCTTTAAAGACTAACTGTAAGGGTTAATTGTTCATATGGTGCTTTTAAAAGTGTAAATACGAAATGTTTTGTTTACAATTAGTGATAAATCGAGGTCGGCTGATAAGTGCTGGTACAACCCTTCTTTGTTTAATTGATAAGGGTTCCACGTCAAATCGAAAAGGACTAACACTGTGTTATTCATCCATTACTGAAGATAGAAATAATTATATACGAGTATACACCTCAGTATACCCACACCGAATAGTATATCCATAATTAAAGAACTGTATAAATGATTACTTGTTTATTTGTTCAGTTCTATCTGGACGACTGTAGAGGACGCGTAATTCCAGTTTTGATGTGTGTAAACGTAGCGAGTTGCAATATGGTTCGCCCACGCTATCGTCACTAGTTGCTTGAGAAGAAGCAACTCTGCGTATTTTTAGTTTAATTTAGAGATTCTTTTCTCCTAGAGATTTCAAACTAAACATTCCTCACGGCAAGGTGAAACTTTGTTTAATCTGATCATTTTGTCATTCTTTTTTTTATTTCCCTTGCGATTTCAATTAAATTGCCACTTCTTGTTGAGGGAGACAAATTCACAACTTTTCCCCAACAGAAATTGTCAGCTCTAGGGCTTCAGCATACTCTTACAATTTTAGCTTACTTTTGATACCATTACCACGTTACCACCATAATCCACATTTTCGCATCTTGCAGCAGACGACTTTCAAAAAGCATTATGGCAAAAAGAGAAATTGCTTGGGACAAGCAATTTCTCCTTTTGCCACGATGCTTTCTCAATCTATTCACATATCACAAAAGAAGAACTGAATGTTTTTTTAAATGTTTACAAAGCTTTTCTAAAGTCGTCCCCTTCAAGTGAAAAAAAAATGTCGTCTGCAGGTGGTAAAGAGAAAAGATTTCTTTATTGATCACATTTGGAGTATTGCGTGTATTGCCACACTGGTTTGTACTACTAATGACAAAATTAGCATTTTGCAACAAAACCAAAGTGTGTGCTAATATCATATCTAAAGTTAAGATTGATCTTGCAGAGAATTGATCTATTTTCTTCACAAATTTTCATGGATTTGACCAGTATCATAGGATTTTAGAAACGCGTGACATAGGTTTTATTTTCTGACCAATGTCGCAATACTACATGATTGTTCATATATACTTAATCGTTTTACAGTCAATAAACGATACTTTATTGTTTAGTGTTGCAAAGCGACAAAAGCTCTTCATTAAATCGTATTCAAATTGAAATGCTTTTGAAATAATTGAATTATGCAGAGGCGATGTTCGAGTTCATTCTGATTGCGATATTAGAATCTAGAATACTGATATTCATAACGTTGAACAATCACTCAGGGGAATTAAGGGAATTCCACAATAAGCGTGTCTCTACACGAGTGCAAAACATTGAGGTGGTTATACCATAGTAAATCATTTTCGTGTTTGTTTGGGTGTGGTATTGATATAAACAAATGAACTTAACAATCGTGAGATAAAAAAGAAAGACTGTCACATGTCTGGTATCAGTGATCATAACCGGATTTATCAATACTTGGCTAGAGCTCTGAAGTGCCCTGCCTAAGGACACTTTCACGAACATGAGATATCGGTGGCGCCACATTTCGTTGGCAGGATTAACCAGTTTGCAATGCAGGACCCTTGTTTAGTGACGTCAATGGTACCAAACACTCTTGCACTAGACCCCCGAATATAGGAGCGCTTTAAAGATACTATCTTACAAAGAGCCATGTAAGTCTTATTACGTTGTTTGAATCTTGAAACATCTAACGAAGCGCGGTAAGTGGAGACAGACCTGAAGTACTGGCGAACCCGCTTTTAACCAAGCTCTATTAAGCTTTCCTACGCTTTAAGACTGGCTTTTTTCTTAGTGATTCGTTACGCTTTACTAAGCTTGTATGTGTCCTATACACGTTAGTCGTTTCCCGACAGAGTGCCAAACTTATTTTAACAGTTTAAAATCGAATGGTGGTTTGGCTAATGTCCCTTTTTGCTCATAGCCTTTCAGCGAACTATAGCTTAACTGATGCATTGATCATTTATTACCCTATTGTGTCACTATCCACATTGATAGCAGTACCAAAGCGCTGTTAGTATGAACCATGTAAAGGAAAGCTCCTTATTAACTATAAAAAATACCACCAGTATGCTACTACATGCAAAGCAAAGAAAACAAACGAATCGGTATGGTCGACCATTAATAGCGCATTCAGAAGACAGTTCAGCATGCATTTGAGATGTTTTGTTACATAGTTTAGTTAAAAGTATGTTAACAAAAGAATGCTGTTTAAGTGATGTCCTTCAACATAGCGATGTGAATGTTGTTGATTCACATCACTTGATTGGCAGGGAAATCTCTTCAAGGTTATTTCAATCCATACATTGGTTGTAAATCAAACTCAAGATTTAGAACATTGAATGTACGAATGCGTTTCGCAATCGCTGTTGATGAGATAAGTTTAAACCAACGCATTTCCTACACTTGAAGTTCCTTTATTTTAAACTCAAGCTCGTTACTGTGTTGTTTCATGCCATTCGTGGCATTCGTTTCTGTGGGGCTTCGTGTATAGCTGTCGTAAACGCATTTTAAATCGTTTAATGTATGAGAACAATGAGACCAGTTCTCTTTGAATCGGTTATTTTAAGAATAAAAAGGCGAGGTTTGAGGCAATCGCGGATTCGAATGATATCTAGAAAGACAGATAGCAGAAACATAGGACAATAAACATTCAAATGAAAGGTACTTTGTTTTGAAACTCAACCTTGAGTTTCGTAAATATCATCAATACAGTGTACTTTTTAATGATCATATCTCCTTTCCCCAACATGCATGCCCCTTTCAATACTTTATGGCGTAATATATTCTATGAAAGACGTGCCGGTGTTTTATGTAACCGTTTGGACGTTTATTCTCACAGAAACCAAGGTCGTATCATATCAATACGTGTGATTTAAAGCTTTATTCTGCATAATGGAGCGTGTGTGGGCGTCGTGCAATTCACTTGAAGTCTCTCACTAAAGCCTGAATAATTCGGTTTGAATGCAAAATAAGACGTTTCCTCATAAACTAGAACACAAATATTCCCTGTTAAAGCACATACTTACAAAGTACCAAACCAAATGTTTCATTTCTGGTAAGTTTGAAATGTATACACCCCATTGGTTCTTTCAAAACAAAACCCTACACATATTTAAAGCATAGCAAATGAAACCTATCTAGAATAGTCGGACTAGTCAAGAATCATTTTCAGAAACACTTCTATCAAGTCAGTAATGTTTGACGTAGGTTGTATTAGACCCACTTAGAAGTATCGTAGTCTGAGTGAAATGAAATTTTTGTTCAACCCGTAGTGTGATGGAACCGACTTCATACTCATGCAAACAGGTTAGATCACAGGCCAGGCGCAAAGTAAATTGACGGCTAGCCTGTGATCTAAACTGTTTGCTACTCTGAGTATGTTTTCTCATCAACATCAAGTAGATTTTTAAGCTTTTGGAAAGCAGATGACACGAAAATGTATTTTTAGAAAATTACCAAGCGTTCTAAGGGTTAAGATAATATAAGGTGAAGTTGCGATTTCGTCTACTCAGCACGAAACCAATTACGTCAAACCGAATACTCGTCCATTTAAGCCTCACATACCGCCTACACGTCTGTGTTATGGCTGTAAAACCGTTAGTTTGATGCGTTTGCACGTCTCGGGCGATCGTAAACGGAGTAAGTCAACGAATCTGCCTCTAACGGCGCGAATTATCCGTAATAGTATGCAAATTTCTGAAATTAGCAGGCAGAACGGGAAGTTAGCCGTCATAACGTGTCACATGACCGGATATGTAAATGACGCCATTACCGCTAGATGAATTCGATAAAGCGGGTTAATACGGCGTAACAACGGTTTATAATGATCGCGACTCGATAATGCCACGCAGAGGCATGGACACAACCAAATGTGCAGGAAGGATTATCTATGGAACGCCACAGCTGTCTTATGTTCAACACTGATATGATGTTTGCTTCATTCCTGTGTTGTTGTGTCGAGTGATCATTATGTTTAGTTTATAATATAGCATGTTCGGTTAATCAATAACGTTGTTGAGTCTAACTATTCATTGTCCAGATAAACATTGGTTTGTTCGGTTGAAAGCGCATGATGTTGGGTTGAACTAATATGTTGTTAAGTTAGTACGTTGACTTGTTATGCTGCAAAATCATTATGTTCTGTTCATGTTGACATTACGTCCGGTTAACACAATGCTGTATTGAGTCACATTATCATGTTGCGTTATCATGTTGTTGGGTTGATTTTCATTATGTTCATTCGGAACACATCGGAAGATATAAATTCTCGCGCGAAATTCTTTCTCGCACATGCGCATAAAGACACCCTCTGTCACGAGGTCATGTGTGACGTCATGGGATATGACCTCACACTGCAACGTAGGACAACAAGTATCAATGGCTGCGACGCGTTTAAACATCGTGTTATCTGAGTTCGAGCGAATAAGTTGCTGATTGGACTAAATAACAGCATTCAATAACCGAACCCAATGTCAACATTGACAGAACAAAGCGGCTTTATAACATAATAAGTCGACATACTAACTGAACAACATATTGGTTTAATCCAACATCATGTGCTTTCAACCGATCAAAACCATGTTTAACTGGACAATGTAGTAGTTAGACTCAACAACATTATTGATCAACTGAACATGCTAAATTATGAACTAAACACAATGATCAATCAACCCAACAACACCGTTTATTAAGTGGATATATAGTATTATTAACATACAATAATGCTCAAATAACCCAACAACACAAAATTGAAGCAAATACCATGCTAATGTGACTCAACAACAGCATGTGTTAACCGGACATAATGTCAACATGAACAGAACAGAATGATTTTGCAGCATAACAAGTCAACGTACTAACTTAACAACATATTAGTTTAATCCAACATCATGTGCTTTCAACCGATCAAAACAATGTTTATCTGGACAATGTAATAGTTAGACTCAACAACATTATTGATTAACCAAACATGCGTTATTATAAACTAAACATAATGATCACTCGACACAACAACACAGGAATGAAGCAAACATCATATCAGTGTTGAACATAAGACAGCTGTGGCGTTCCATAATTATCAATGGTGACGTATTGCTTCAGAATTCGCTGACCTATTTTATTAAGGAAAATAGTAGGATGCCGTGAGTGAAAAGATTTTTGGTCACATGACCTTTGGTCGATGTGCAACTTAAAGGCCGACAGTTTAGTTTACCCTTGTAGTGCAGGAACATACTTCATGCTTATACAATCAGATTAGATCCAGGCAAGCCGCCATGTAAATTGGCGGCTGGTCTGTGCTCCAACTTGTTTGCCACTCTAGGTATCTTTCCTCAACACAGATGACACAAAATCTTTTTTTCAGAAAATTACCCAGCATTCTAAGGGATAAATCTACTCATTTTACATCGATTGTGAAGCAAGTTTTACAACTAATATCAATCACTCTCGATTATGCTTCCTGAATATATGACTTGTACTTAAGTCGTATTTTGATTAAGATTTTTGCTGTTTGAGGTTTCCCTCAATAAAAACATTACTTTTGTTTGTATTGATAAACCTCTGACAATAAGAGATATGCAAACACTGGTAAGTTATTTTTTAACGATATTACAACAACATGATTCATTGCTTTCTTCCATCAGTGGTCTTAGGATTGAGCGTCGACCTCCAGGCACGAGGGTCGTTGGTTCGAGTCCCGTGCGTAGATGGTTCCGTCTTTCATATATCCACATCCAGGACGATAATTAATAATGTATCTACGAAGCAGAATTGAGAGTGATTTATCTAAGCCAAAATGGGCCAAAATACGTACCTTGGTTTTCCATCGTATTTTAGCTTTCTTTTTTGCTTGTTCATTATTGAGGGTCTTATGAAAGATTGTCAGTTTGTTTACATTGTCAAATAGGTTTTCCTCGTTAAATAATGTCTTAATTATCATTATAGCTGTAAGAACTTGTTTCGCAATTGTACTAAAATGAATAGGTTTGAATTAAATTGCTTTGTTTGCGATTCGTAAAGGCTGAAACCGAATCATCAATTGTATTCATGGTACGTTTTTCCATGTTCTAAACCATACTTGAGGGTCCCTACAGATTCCCAGCAACGTCTAGACGTCTCGAAAAGAAATGGAATTTACCATGTTTGGATTGGCAATTTCATAAGCTATTTGATAGAGTGTTACTCCGGGTCTTGTTGCGTGTCTGATAACACGAAACGGCGATTTAATAAAGCGTGAGGTTTAAGCTGGTGTAACTTATATGCATTGTTTTTGGTCTGATAGTCTCATTCCCTCACCAACGTTTCAAGACAAAGGGTCCTGCAGAGTACTACATGAAAATAAAACAACATGTGGAATCAAATGTCTCATACATTTTACACAAGTGCATATGTGCTATCCGGAAATACGCCTGGATTATATACACCATAGCATATTAACCATAAGGACGTTCAGTTAATTTTGATGAAGGATATTGGTTTATGAAATATATATCTCGTTTGAATGGCTTTATATTAACCAAGTTGTTCAATTTAAAGTATGTCATGACTTGGTAAAATGATCGGTAAATTGTTTTGCAACATTTGTATGGTCTGTCAACCAACACGGAATTGCAATATCCCGATAATTGAAAATAGATAACATATTGTCATAGTATGGTCTGGCAATCGTAATTGCTTATGTGGACTGAAACCACCTTTTAAGACGGTTAATACAAGACATTATTTTTACACACTTTTTATATGGTCATGCAAGTCTGGTTAAATCCTTATTAAATTTCTAATTCTAATAATATTTTATATTGTGTATCATATGAAGAAAAGTTGAAGGTGTTGTCAACAGGGTGGGAAATCATCAAATTTATCCTTTGTCAAAGGTAAAGCATTGTTCATGTTGATAAACACAATATGAATGATAACATCTGTGCTAAATGTCACAATGAATTGACGTTCTAAAGTTGTTTCTCCAATTTCGTGCCATTTGAAAAATGGAGCAAGTGCGTTCTGGTTTCTTCAATCCCAAAACTCACTATTCAATATTTGATAAGTATGTCCTTCCTATTGGATATTAATGGGGTCCAAACATGTTCTGCCTTTTTCGTATGTCCTCTTTAAACAAGCGTTTTCATTCTACTTCTGTCGTAAGCGACCACACGTCTGGATTGTTTTGGCATATGTTACTACAATTCTATACCAATGGGGCTACTATAAAGGTTTCAAGCGGACGACACGTTTGTTGAAATAGTTCAGTAAGTTTCCCCGTGTATGATATTGATATCCAAAATGGTACGAATAACAATTAGCAACACTTTTTATAGGGCGGTTCTTCATTTCAATACCAAGACTTCTTCAAATACTTAAGGCTATTTGTCATAACATGTTTGTGTTAGTTCAAGTCAATTTGAAAAACGAAAAATACAGCTTGATTTAGCTCTATTGTGCCCCACGTTTCCATATCCTCTTTGTAATAAGAAGGGTGCTAGTTAACCAGGGCTGATTAATGCGTGCCTTTTACATTAAAGATCTTATTATTCATATCACAACCCTGCGAGGTGTTCATTAATAAAGCGTCTTCCAGAGGCGGAAGTAATATAGGCGCCTTTATCATGTCATAAAGACGATATTCATCTCCAATATCGCGGTAATATCGTTGAAAGAATTATGCGTTTTACCATTTACTTGCTAATAACAAACTCAATCAAAATGTTAATTGTAATTTCTCATATTAGAGGATCATTGCGTGCGTTGATCACCGTATTAGAATTTTTTATAAAAGAAAGACATGAATCAAATAATCCTTTACCAACCAGTACAGGGATTTTTCGCGTTACATTGGCCTAGTGGTTAAAGCCTCCGCCTCGGGACGGGGATATCGAAGGTTCGATCCCCACGCGAGGCGTTGGTCCGGAAAACGTTTCTCGTGGGAATTGTTTCAGAAATGGCCGGTTCGTAAGCCGCGAACTAGTTATATTAATGATTACCGACTTATACCCGCCTGGCGATTGGCTTATAGATACAAGTTTGGAGGTACTTGGTATAATCGGTGCTGCCCTTTCTCCAGGGATGACACTTTAATAAACAATACATTTACTTTAACCTTATAAACCAAGGGCACTCATTTAAGGAAAAAACATTCCCGGTTGGACATTTCTTTTAAATTATGCTGTTTTCCAAAGAAAGCGAAGTCACACTATTATTCATCACTTTCATCGATACAATTTCGCAAAGAAAAAACCAGGCATATCCTTTATCCCATTTAAAGGGAAACTGCCCTACCATACATTCGGCTAATACTTGTTTTGAAAGGAAAAAGAACAACGAGGGTCAAGCCTTTTCAATTACAGTCAAACTGTTCGACTAACAAACATGGTATATGGATTACTGTGCATGTATTAGAGCAAACCTTTCAAGACGATGTATATTTGATCATAATATTTTCTGGTAAGATTACAGACTCGTTCCATTTTATCGGAAGTAATAAACATTTTTTCGGGTCCCTCCGATAATGCGTCGAACAGATCTGATCAAGTGTTTGATTGTAACTTTATTGGTTGTTTGAACGTTGGGTGTTCTCCCCATATCTATGAGGGTAGCACGCAAAACATGTTTCATTAACTGTTGGAATGTTGAACGAACCATTTATTGGTATACAACAAAAATCCATGAACAAAATGATATTCGATTAATTGATTTAATGACATAAGAAATCTAAAACAAATCGATTGCATCAATTTTGTGAGAAAATATATGTGTTTGTTTGGGGCGAAACCCAAAATCTTGGTAACTCACACAAATAATTTCCTGTTGGGCGTGGGAGTGAAAATTGCATTGTCTGTCAAAATATCTTGAAACGAAGACGACGATTGATTAAAACAACGCTCTAAACAAATCGTTAAATCTCCACTTAGATTAGTTCTCTAGCCCAATACATCACTCGGGTTTGGTGAATGATCACTGGGGATTTACGGGGAGCAACCAGAAATTCACCACGGTATAACGTTATCCAAATTCAATAATGGAGCGCAGAGCCCAACTGAATGTATGCAAGGTGAGGCCTTCCAGTATTTGTAAAAAAAAGAGGAAAGAAATTGTGATAGTTTACTTTTCGGCTCATCCTAGAAAATTCGATCAACACTCATCTGCCCATTTGTTTTGTTAATCTGGAACTAAGGGAACTATTTTCTGTGTTCATGTTTTTCAAACGAGCGGGGATTTCTTTGTGGCAGTTGCTTAATTTTCTTCTGCAATCATGAAAAAAAAAACACGCGTATAATTAAAATGATAGCTAATTGACAAAGTTTCATCAAAGATGCTAATGCATTCATTAATGAATATGTCCGGAGAAACACATTGATTTAGGGTCTGTGACGCAATACTTTGCTACAAAGCAGAAATCATATCCTCTCAGATTACAAGTGGCGACGTTTATAGGCTCGATAGGTTAGCTTTTAAGGTAGAATACCCATAATCCGCCATTACGATACTGATTCTTTCCTCGGATTTCTTCGGGCGGTTCGGTATACACCGGTCCTGACGGGAACTATTTGGTACAAAGCTGTATTTGATCGATTGTTTTTGCAAAGATGGATACTGAGTATAAGCTATTTTACCTTTTGTCACGAATACCGACCCCCCTCCCCCGTCCAACTACTACACTAACCGGGCGGTCATGATAAAATATCATTAATGGCAGCTATCAACACCCTTCGAACGCCTTTATTAGCTTTGATGGATTGGTTGTCCTTTTTATTTGACATTCACCGTAAAGGCATCTTGGTACCAGTCTGCAACACGTATCTTTATTTATAGAATTGGAACCGGTATCTCGTCTATCGAATATAGAGACCAGAACGGTACAAATTTACCAGGCATAATTCTGGCTGGTAACAGAAGGATCAAAAACAGCACAATGAACGTTTGTCGATTCAAATTCACAAGCAAACAATTGGCCGTAAACGAAAGTTTCCGTTACGTAATTGCTGGTCAAAATGATTTGAAATTGAAATTTTGACAAGATGTTTGATGCAAATCATTGGATAGATCAAAGTCTGATGAAGGGTTGTCTGGTTTGACTATCGCCGCAAAAGAATGATTGTGGGAAAAAACGTGTTTGCTGTCTCTTTTTTCTGTTGTTGTCGTATTTTGCAACGGTGCTTTCTGACCAATCAAATCGTTCAGAGTGTGAAGTCTGTCCGTTGTGTATCTTGAAGAACACAGTAGAGCCAATAAACAGCGGGGAACTAGTTTACTTTATCTATTTCCTAAGTGTGCTCGTCCACAAATCGACTAGCGTATGGTCACACATAAATCCCATATATCAATGTACCGTTCTTTATGAACAAGATGTTGCCTCTTTGGAAAGTCGGATTGAAAACAGTGTGACTAAAGCAGAAATAACCTGTCAAAAACAATTCCTTCTTTTGTCACGATGCTTTCTTGTGTCTTTCTCTGCTTTAGAAGTCACACAAATCGTACCAGATCGTAAGGTGACAACCTTTCTATAAAACATGTATCATTCATTTTTAGTGTGAGGGTTTGATATAAGTGCGACTGTTCTAACAAAAGGCGAACTGAAATAGTACCTGACAGTGCTTGACATGTTTCCTGGAAAGATTTGCAATTGATTCTGTGACGTTCATCGACTATTCTAGGATAGGAATTGTTTGGTTCTCTTTAATTAAGGCAGCTGTCGTCATCAAGTAAATTCTTGGGCTTGGTTTTGAAAAGGTTCCGTTTTTGTTCGTATAACTGCTATATTTCGAATTGCACTCAAAATCATGATGCACTCTAAACGGATTGATCGTTTAATTTGGAATAAAGTAAACTCTGGCAAATGAGTGATATTGAATAGGTGTTTTAATGATTTAAATGACAGTACCTATATATGCAAGTACATCTGAATCAGTGCATAAAGTAACATTCCAAAAGACAAATGGAAAACCATTAACAAGCATCGCATGTAAATAATGCACCGTTGGCGCATGTTTGAATGTTATAATTCTTATTTCGTTTTAGCCCTTATTGAATATTATGGACTTTTGTCCAAATAAAGACTTGCCATCTCCAAAGAGACCGAAATACACAAAATAATATTGCTGCTGCTGAAGTACTAGGGCATTACCAGACATTCGATATAAAAGTTGGTAAAATACGTTTACTTTGTGTTGATGAAATAAGACCATCAGCCAAATACTAGCAAATAAAAGAAACGGACCTTTTGAGATTCCCTGGACTCCAAATTAACTTAGAAACATTACTTTTTCTACTGTAAGTAGGAACCGCCATGGAATATCACCATGTTAACCGCCAACCGAGATGGTTGGTATGGATTTCTGTCTGTAAGTGTTTGGCTGTGTGTTTCTTTTCCTGTATTCCCCTATACTACCATGTGGAAAAGGCGTATATCTGAGCTGACAAGAAAACGTCGTTAATGGAAATAATTGTTCAAAGGAGCTTCCGAATCAATTAACCTTCTTTATGGAAGATCCCTGGGGAATAATTGACTGGGTCTATGACGCAAATCTAGCCTATAATGCTAGAACCGTGTGCTCTCTAATTGGAAAAGAAATGGGAATAACGTTTCGTGTGGATATTTTTTCTGCAATTTAACTATATGTTTTATGTCTAAGAGAAGTTATTCATGCTAGTTAGTTCAACCACGCTGAGTTTTAGTTGTTTTATATGGGTTTTTTAAGTTGATTAAAGAGATCGTTTTATTTCAGATTTGCCGCGGTGACATTTGACATTTTGATGATTCTTGGGTCTACCGTGCTTTGACCTAAAACTGATATCCAAGTCGTTTGAAAGTTTTTGTTCACAGAAGAGGAAACTTGAAAGTCAAAACAATGTGCTGTTCAAATACTAAAGTTTTTATGTATTGATGTTTGATTTACAATCAAAATAAGCTATTGAAAGCATAATTAATTCAGGAAGCGTCAATTTATATCAGTTTATCAGTATAAACTGTTTATATGCTGTCGATTGCAAAAGTGTTGTCATGCTTTTGGATTAAAATACATGTTTAATCAATACTACTACGTTTTACTATGTTAACAAATCCAGTTCGCACATTGTTGGGAGAAAATCTAAGGAATATACATACATACGTAGTGGCAACCATACCACTTTAAATATTACTTTGAAAACACCATCACAATCTTAATGACTTTCTTCAATCGAATATTGTCTGTGGAAAATTGCATCTCAAGTAAATAGTACCCTTCTGTAATAGAGTCTATGGAAATCAAATTGACACGTTGGATTATTTCCGTAGAAAAGATAACCCCCTTTCCTGATTGAAATGATGCAGACAGACTGCTTTTTAACCGGCAGAGTGCCACAACTTATAATCAATTATTTCACGTGGAATACATTAACAAAAAATGCACCATTATGACATACTGTATTAACTGATATTAATAACAATCTTTTAAAATGAGTATTGAATATGATATAGAAAATCTATGAAATGTACCATCTACATGTTTGTTTATTTTTTATTTACTTGGATAAAACTTAAATGGCGAATTTTCTATTCGTGTTGTATTATGCTTTCTGAAAGCAAATGAGTTAGTTTGATGCATATTTAAGTGATAACGCTGGAGACAGATCAATAAAAAGGCACACTTGTCTGTTATAAAACCATAACTATTTAAGCTCTAACGGCATTTCACCCAAGTGTCTTAATATATCAATCATCGATGTCTTTGACTCTTATATATAATGTTCATATTCTTAACATCGCTTCATTCCTCTTCCATAAACGTAAACATCAGTTCGAATAACATTCTTTTTGGACGAGCCTTTTCCATTACTTAAACATTCGACCAATAACTTTCACTTTCATAGACGGTCTCCCGTTAGAACTCATTTGGACGACAAAGCCCTGTTCGATTTACGACGCCATATTTATTCTGTTACGCAGGTTGGACAAATCTCATTTAACGTCGAAACAATCAAAGGCTATTACTTGACTTCCGCTGTCTTTCCTGTAAAACCTAAACTGAGTTAACCCTTAACAAGGACCGTATCCTGTTGTCCCTAGCAACGCAAGACTAAGCGGTCAACGGAGTGGGTGCTGGTCTTAATTCTTTACACTTTCACCATGTGTTTTCTTTTTAAAATGTATGTATTTGTAAACTGCATACACATTTCAATTGCCAATTCATATTTTACATTTTTGTCTCTGTTCAGGTTGATCTGAAGGCAGTTAAACGAACAAAAAGTGTTATCAGATTAACAAAAAAGAGCAAAAGAATTCATGAACATAGTTGAATAAGAGCAAACCTGCTGTGTTAGTATTCGGAAAGTGTAAGAAAAAGGCATATTATATGGATTAGATATTTACTTTTGTGATTCCTAATGCTTTTGAAGAAGGTTCACACATGACTCATCCATCCCTCATGTATGAGTTCTTAAATGATACTAAATGAAAGCAGATTGCAGACATCAAACAATTCACAAAATACAATAATTTCCTTCATGAAACATGGTAGAAGCCACTGTGACAGAATGATAAATTGCTCGTTAGGAGCAATTTATCATTTTACTCACACTGGCTTCTAAAGTCCATATGCCTTATTCAGAAAAGTGATGAATCATGGTGAATGATGGTACATGTATATTGGATTAAGGCCGTGACCATGTTGTTGTAAAGGGACGCGACTGTCGAACGGGCCTATGATTGGGGTAAATAAAGCATTGTTTGCTATCCTTGTGTATGGAATTCCAATGTTGACTTTAGCCGAGTTCTAATATTTGCGCGTACTTCATCTTTTTAGTGTTACAAGAATTGCAGCAGACGACGGTAAAAGGTCGACAGACAGTACATAAAGAGAGTTGTTTGAATTTCAAGTTCGACCCCCACTTTCAAACGAAGGTATCTTGGAATCTTCGTTAAAAAATGATGAATCGACATTATAATTTGACAAAGACGATTTACAGCTACTTGTTCACATGGGAAGAATTTAAGTATCAAAATTCAAATTCAAATTCAAAATTCTATTGTATAATAAGGCCACCGACCCATTCACAAACATGAAATATGAATATGATACATTTTATACAGATATACATGCGTAAGAGGCTATAAGAATAAAACAGATCTAAAGGCATTGTTTTTCTTATAACTCTTGCTTTCTTTTTTTAAACGCATAAAATAAAAACATTGCTAGGTTACGGATAACAGTATCATTTTTCGATGCCATGATATTATAAAATGACATATCATTTGGGATAATCAAAATAATATCTGTCAATATATTCTTGGCGCAACTCTTCGTACGAAAGACAATGGAGTAGGAAATATACCTCAAAACATTTACAAAAAACACAAAACCGATTTTCTTGTGTCATAATGCCTACCCTTTTCAAACATGAGGGAGTGGAAGTCATTTCTATAAATTTTGCAATGCAAGTTCTAAATTTACTTATATCGATAATGCTTAAATATTTGTCCTGTCCAAAAGAGTGTTTGAAATCATAATAACTAGATAATTCGGAATTTTCAAAACAACTCATTCACCACTTTTTCTGATATTGGTCTTTGAGCTGCTGTGTATATTAGAAAAAAAACAATTGTCATTCAAGACGTATTGGTTTTCCCAAACATTTCCAAAACCGTTTCTATACAAATTTGTTCGAATACATCTTACGCAATTGGTGTATCCCAGATTATCATAGTGAAATAACATTTCATAAGAAAGCTTGACAAGTCTTTGTTGTGGTAGTCTAAGAATATGTAGCCAATATTTGATTACCCGTTTCGAAGCAATTATTTGGATAGGATATCTGCCTATATCACCTAAAACGGATAGATTACATGCCTCAATGTTTACATTTAATAAGCGTTTACATGCTAATAGTTAAACCTGCCAAATACAGCTCATTTGGTTGAGACCCCAAAGTTCAGACCAATAAAGCATAATTGGACTTATCTTTGCTTCAAATACTTTAGAAAATGTACTTATTGGAATAATTGGCAGACTATTAAAAGAGTTGAGGATATACAATAATACCCTTTTGGCTTTGACTGCCGAACTTTCTGCCATTTTATATAATGACAAGATATTAGTAAAATTGACACCTACATATGAGAAACTCGAAACAACCTCAAGCTTCTCCCAATTGTAAGACCATTGTTCCTTTTTAGAAAGTTGACCCCCTTTTTAAAGACTACTACTTGTGTCTTTGATATATTGACCCTCAACTTATAGTCATTACAAAGTAAATATAAAACGTTAAGTTTTTTTTGCAGATCGCCAATAGTATTTGCAATTAACCCTATGTCATCTGCAAACATTAACATTGGTACAGATGTATAATCTGGAAACAATTGAATTCCCCTGATGTCACTTTGCTTGATTACGTCATCAATTTCGTTGATAAACAGAGCAAATAACATCGGGCTTAAAGAGCATCCATGACGAAGACCGATTGGGCAAGAAAAAACATCACTTACACCATCAGCTGATCTAACACATGCTTTAACACTATTATAAATTGATTTTATGGATCTTAATAAATTGCCTTTTATACCATTCTTAAGTAAAACATTATACATTAGTGGTCGACTAACTGAGCCAACCGCTATTTCAAAATCAATAAAAACAACATACACTGAACGTTTGTGCATAGACAGACATTTTGAGATTATAGCATTTAACACATAAGCATTATCAATGGTACTATAGCCTGCTCGAAAACCCGCTGGTGCCTTTGTTAGTCGACCATATGCATCAACATAGAACGTTAGCCGCTTGTTTAACAAATATATATATACTTTACTTATAACATCCATAAGAGCAATACCTCTATAATTGGACGGATCATTTACATTAACCTTTTTATGTATAGGAATCAGCAAAAGTCTAGACCAACTTGAAGGAAACTCCCCTATATTATAAAGTCTATTGAAAAGAACATCAATAAAAGGTAATAAGACTGGAATTCCAAAAGATAAGTGAAGTGGCGAAATACATCCTGCAAAAGCTTTATTACCGTTTGAAGCTTCAATCGCACTAAGTATCTCACATTATCGATCGGGGAATTAAAAATAACGCTTTCAATATCGCAGAGTGTGTTTCCTGAACAGTGTTCTCCTCTTGACTTATGTCAGACGATAACAGCGTACGAAAATACTCATACCAGTCATTCAGTGAAACATAATTTGTAACTTTTGGTTTCATGGTGAGATTACGTATTTCTCTCCAAAAGGAACCACTATTTTTTATTGAACTTTCAATGCGATTAATTTTGTTTTTATTGTGAAAGTATCGCCTCCTTTTACCAACGTTTTTGTACATAGTTCTGCTTTCTAAATATGTATCTAGATCTTTAGATTCTCTACTTATCCGAAATCTTTTAAGACTAAACTTTGCTTTTTGCTTATATTCTTTACATTCTTTATCAAACCAGTCTTTATGGATTGTACACTTGTTCGATTCTACAGTTTTCTTAAACTGAGTTGAACTATTAAGTAATACATTTTCAAAAAAAACAAATACATCATCAATATGTTTATCATAATCTTTAACATTTTTTTCAAATTCTTAATAATTCTTAATATTCATTATCTATGTTTTCAGATAACGTATGTACATATTCAATACACGTTTCATCATTAATATTATATTATACTTTATTCTGCTGTGGGCGTAATCCCTTATTTCCATCCGTCATAACACATGGACTATTACGCTTTAACAAAATCGGCATATGTGTGCTACCTTGATAAATCAATATTTCAAAGTTAGTAATGCTTTCGAAAACTCTGTTAGTTACAATAAAATAGTCGATAACGCTACAGCCATTATGATTAACAAAGGTAAAATCTCCTTTGCCAGCATCCTGGCCGCAACGACCATTGACAATTGAGCAATCATTTACCTTACAGAGGTCTAACAACTGTCGACCAATCTTATTCACCTTACTATCCGAATTAGTTCGGAGATAAATTTCAGTGGAATTGAAAAGATCCTGATATTCAGCCAGTTCCGGTATATTCAAGCCCATTTCTAATGCATCGTCATATATCCCCGTTCTAGCATTTAAATCACCATTCAAAATAATAAGATAATCCTTAAGATTATGATTGGTGATTAGTTTTTCAATAATATTTGGGCCACCCAACTCATCCTGTTGGTAAAAAGGTGAACCGTCTGGTGGAATATATACAGATATATAAACACAGTCTCTTTCAAACCCTAGTAATATACGATTTATCACAAGAACAATACCATATTCGAACTCTGGAATAATCCGCTTTACTAAATGTTCATTAGTTTTGCGTACATACACGATAACGCCTCCCATTGGTCCTCCACCATAAATATATTGTTTGGCTTTACATATAAAGGACATATGATAAGAGAAATAATTACAATGGTCAATTTCGTGTATCATCCACGTCTCTTGCAGTCCAATTATGTCAGAATCATGTAGAAAAGAAGTGAGATCAGAACATAGTTTATTATGGATACCTTCAATATTCCACGTTACAAATGTTATGTTATCTGTTGCTTGTGCATAGCCTTAGCCGGCTTCCTATGTCGTGTAGCCGTTTGTCAACTGGTCACTCTGCACTTCCCTTGTTTCAGCTTGTGGGTCGCCATTGTTCGATTGCCGCTTCAATTGTTGCCGATTTCTATCATCAAGTGTACGCACACTTCGCTTTTGGTCTCTATTGTTATATCAATTAGGCATCGATTCTTTAAAAGCTAACCATTACGAAAATAAGCATTCTATCCTTGATCATAGGCAATCTTTATCAGCTGGCGTTGTTGAAAACTAAGGTCAATATAGTAGTCTGTAGAAACATTGCAGATGTTGTTGTAGTCTTTGTTGTTGTTATTTGTGTTGTTGTTGTTGGTGGTGGTGGTGGTGTGGTGGTGGTCGCAAGATGTACACAAATAAATAGCTATTGGAGACAAAGGCATTATAAAAGCGTCAATATAGTTATCGTAATATGCAAGTACAGGCTCGATGTGTTAGATCTCAAGAAGCTGTCAACGCTTTAGGATCTAAAAACATTTCACTTCACCGTATACATATTCTAAACAATGCAATTCAAACTTTTTAAACTTATTTTGCTTCCACCAGTGTAAATTTAAACAATAACACAGTTGTTGCACAGTTTTAATGAAGCAGAGCTTCAACAGTCATACATGTCCACGTCTGTGAACAGACAGCTTCAAAGGACCAAACTATTTCAACAAGTACGCCCATATTCAAAATCAAACATGTTGCCATGTGTACAAAATGCTTCACAACCGTGACACATAGGGGAGCTAAGGTAAGACAAAACCGTTTTATCTTTAATCAAGCGATCTCTAACCGAAAATCACTTTAATTTGCATACCCATGTCCCAAAACATGGGTAAATTAATTTTGTGGTGCTTGTAACGCAGTCAAATTGATCTCATAAGCCTTCACAGGTCTGGCTTCTGGGGGAAAGATAGAGGTTACGCTATCGTACTCCGGCGAACGGGATCATTACGTCTTACCCTAGTCCGATTGATCCAGACGTAAATATTTCCCATATTTACAGCTTGGATCATCCAAGTTAGACTTCCCCGTGAATTGACGCGGGAAACCACGGGAGAAATTGCCTTAACGCTTTCCCAAACAACAAATGTTTGAATGTCCCAAATTGAAAGAGGGCGACATTTCAAAATGTGATGAAATTGAAAAATACTCGTCAGATAGAGCAGAAAACCTTGTGGGAAAAGGAAAAATTGCTCGTCACGAGCAATTTCTCCTTTTCCCACAATGTTTTCTATAGTGGTCTGCAACAAAGTAGTCAAATGTCGTTATTGTTTCGGAAAGGGTTAAGTATGGTCCAATAAAGTTCAGAACAGACACACAAGCGTTTTGGAGTTCGTCTTTCCTATAATGAGTTGTGAAACGAACCAGATGGGAAGCAAGCGCATTTGTATTGTATTAATGGTACCAAAAACATTGCTACACGAGAATGATTCGATGGTCAACACTAGTGGTTTGGAATACCCACCTAAACCATTTCCTTAAAGGGATTTTTTATCTGGAAATGATTAATGATTGATAGAAAAAGTTGCGTTCTCGAGGAAAGCTTCCGATGTTTGCCATCAAAAAGCTTTGTTTGTTTTCAAGATAACATCATATGGTAATAATTACAAGACACGATTATCAAACTTAAATACCATTTTTATAGAGTTCATCCTTAATAATCAAGACCCGGTTGTTTTATGCCTTCACTCGTCCAAATATGGACTGGTCATTTCTATGACATTTATTGGTGAATTTCAAAGTTGTTTGCCTTCATTGTTAACAAATGTGTCATTCTGAGTTTGAAATCGTTTTAAAGGATCTATGTATTTCAATATCTGAATTTGAACAATTAGTATGGATTTGCTAGATAGAAAATAACTTGCCTTCAGTAAATTGGCTGGTATGAACAGTTTGTTTTGTGTTCGTATACTGCTTCTATCTAACCAAAATTTGTTGATACATGTATATTTGAATTTCTACTTTAAATGACGTTTAAATATCGTTCCTTATGAAAGATGTACAAGGAAGAAATATGACCATGACCATTCCAGAAATGAAGGCAAACTTCATTTGCTTCCTTGATGGTACCACACACCGGAAGCTTATCATGATGTATGAAGAATGTGAAGCAGTATCAAACAAACAAATTTGTGACAAGGCACTTGTTTTCTCCATTGTTCATGATTCAATAAAATGATAAAAGGCACGGGCGTATTTTCTTATGCCAACCAAAGATTCTCAACAAAGCAATGTTATAAAACCTTTGAAACGTTCAAGAATAAAAACCGTTATTCTAACAGAGTCGTTTTATGTTTTGTTCGTAAAGTTAAGAAATAAAGGTCCCGACAATCAGAACTATCAGTATCTTTTCTTAACTAAACCAGTTCTATCTATTCTAACCGGTCATTACATTGTATAACCTGGTTGCTTCTAGCAACTTTTGAAAAGATCATTGAGAGGGGTGGGGACGAATTTGAAGTTAAATATAAGTTAGTGGTAGGCTTGATAAAGTTTCTATTGTCTATTTAATACATTGTTGTTGGAAATGTGGCGATACTCGTATAGACCAGGGTGTGGAATATGAAAGTATTAGTATCAACACAGGAATTTACTTCGTTCTGGTAACATGATTTATCAGCGGTTCTTCTATCAATGGTCGAAAGTAAATTAATAGGATACCACATGTGCAGCGGCGGAAGCACAAACACACTGTGTACATACAGACCCTTGTCATACGAGAACATTTGACAGATTGCTCGATGAAACACCCGGGAAAACTCGGTTTTGGACTTTCTCAATGTATCGCACAGCATAGGTAGAGGACCAAACTAATGTCATATCTTAGCACTGCATGGGACAGGAAGCCGTAAACCACAAAAATGACAGTCTCATGGCGAGAACAACTCCTATATTAGAATATCGTCCTACCGCGGAATCAGCTCAAAGATTCTCTGTAGACAATGGTATACTCACTCCAAGTTTTCTATTTCGTAGGTCGGGAGAAACCATTGTGACATAAGAACTTTAGTTCAGAAAGGTGTTGCTTTTTTACTGTCTTTATTCTTTTCCCTTCCTTTTGGAATGTTCATATGTGCGAACAAGATAGCATTCTCGCAGTGTTTTAGATAAAAACCTTGAATACCTGCTTAGTTTTGATGAGTTAAGGTCCTCAGAGTAGCTAACATGTTAGATCTTAGGCCAGCCCCCAACTTACTTGGCGGTTGACCCGTATCCAACCGCTTTGAATATGCATGAAGTCTGTTCCAGCACTATAAAGGTTAGAGATGTTGCTTTTTTGTCTGCCTTTATTTCCTTCCTTCCATTTGAAAATAGTTAGAAATGTCCATATTGGCGAACATGATAGAACGTTCTTGCAATGTCTAAGCGTTGTTGATGTCAATGAGCTTAGGAAGTATGGGCTTAGGAGCTACATGCAGTAGCTTAACATTGCCCATGCCTACGTAGCATTCATTTGTGTACTTGTTTCACCTTTGCAAGTGCAGATTCACATCACTCTTAACAGCATGACACAATTAAGGAACTGCGCGCTGTTAACTTAAAACGGAATTACAAAGAGAAAATAATTGGTGCAATTCCCCGCAAAAAGAACAAAAATTCTATCAATTCCGTGGCCCGATTGAAATAACAAAATTTACGGCGCCATCCCTGCTTGAGAAGAGGATATGTGTTGTTGTCTTTTGCGTTCTTTTTTTTTCCGTTCAATAGTGGATGGTACATGAGACGTCAATAAGTAATGTGTTCATCAAAAGAGTCAATTAGATAGAGATTAAGGATTAATTGTATGACATAAGTTAAGCACTTCTGATCGTTTAGCAGTGTTACGAGTAGAATGGGGTTGGAACAAAAGCCACCATTTCTTACATAATAATAGGAAAACAATGCAATGAAATAAATAAAGTAAAAAACTGCTCACGTATTACGCAAAGGACACTTCTTTTAACCACAACTTTGAACCGGCAAAAGCACATATCTAAAGACAGTGCGCATGCCCCATTACCTCCGAGGTTATTCTAAGAAATGGCCGAAGTGTTCCGAATGTCGGTTCTTCCGTTACCAGCCAGCAACCTGTCTGGTACCATACCGATCTCTTGACGAGAGACCGGTTCCCAGTCTAAGGGTTTTTGTGACTTGATTCGGAAAGGTAGTACCTGTCAAATGGTTCTGCTGTTCATCGATCGTATAAGCATTCCTCTCGGACACTTCTTCCAACATCATGAGCGATTATACGCTCAAAATGCTGCAGGACTAGAATACTCTTACTACGTTAATTAATAATAAACAAGGGGCCGGAAATGAAACTATATTTAAGATAAAAAAGAAATTATTGCATGATAGTGAGTACCAAGTATACATGTATAGGGTTTGAAGTAATGTTTAAGAAATTTGTAAAGGCAAAACGCATATCATATCGTCCTGGCGACATCATTCTAATGAGTACCGACGATATAGGGTTAGAAATGATAAAGAAATTAGCTAAGGGAATGAGAATCTCTTCTTGAACCTCAGACATATCACCTAAACTGTTTTGCAAAGGGTCTCGATGTCAATCGATCAGCTATCACGTTAACATTAGCACGTTTCGTGCTTGGCTAATTACCCAGCACGACACTATTCTCATGGATAGTGATGCTTACAAAGTGTCGCCGCCATCTCTAGAGAGTTTATGTTATGTATTTCCGCAGCATTTCTGACACATAATCGCCACATTCGGAACACTTCGGTCATTTCTTAAAATGACCTCAGTGTAATGTGGAGCCATTTCACAAATAAATATGAGTTACCGATAAAATAAAGATTTAAATTGATGTTCAACATCTCAAGTTACTTTGAACTACGCATCGGGGACGATTTACCCGTAACATTGTAACCCTACACTTACGTACAAGGAGTATTTCATAGCTCACGAAAATCCCCTAGTATTTACGATTGTGTTTTTAAAAGCGTCAGAATACAATTTGGTATCTCTGAACCTTTCATGTTTGATTTTATCTCTGAAATGATTCTACATATGCGGTGTGTCATTAGTTTTGCATTGACATTACAATGACAAATGCTTTATTCACACTTTACCGGTCATTTACATCTATTAGCCTGAGAGCCTGAGACTTGTCTATCTGAAAGCACTCCACAAAGTAATGGATGAACACCCAGAGGGGACTGAACAATACAGGGTTATACTGAGGCTATTTGTCCTGTTTGGATACGAAATGATATTTGTCCGCGTTTTGAACATGGCCAAAGTATGGTCGTTCAAGACAAAATTAATTGACGATTTTTTTTCTCGATTACTCTGTTATTTGAATTGTCGAAAATGACCATTCAGAAACTTAATATCACGGACGGATGTGAGCATATATCATGATCTTATACGTGTAAACTCAAAGATAGAACAATTTATCAATATTTTCTAGGTTAATCGTTCAATTAGCCATTGCTACTCGGTCTCTTATTGGTCAAGATTCGACGCTGTCGAATATAGACTAATCAAAATCAACGAAACATTGTTAAGATTACAGGGTCTTTTAATTTGTCATTGGTTCTTGATCTCTGATTGGTCATGGTCGAACGCAGTCGAATGTTGACCAACCAAAACTTCGGAAACATCGTCAGAGTTCTGAGCTGAACACGTACAATTCTTAGGTTAAGATAATTTCTGATCGCCATTTTATCTAACTGTAGCACATTATCAATATGACATATTTTTCCAGAAAGCGGTTTAAAGCCTCGACATTAATAGCGTCGTCCATTGATTAAAACAGAGAGCGGGCGTAATACGTACGCGTCGAGTGATGCTTTCATGACGCTTTTACAACTTCTAATTAGTTCAAACGATCGACTGGGGATTACTGATGTAAGCTTAACGTCACTAAGAGCAGCGGGCAACACGTTCATGCTCTTTTCCTCGCTCTTATCTATCGAAAATTAATGAAAAGAACAAACTCTGACATTCGACGCAGCTGATGTATTGATTGCGTGACAGATGTGTGTGCAAGGCGGTGTTTGGGTTGGACTTTATACTGTCGGGCGGTTAGCCCATAAAATGCTGGGTGGATTTCCTAAAATAGGTATTTGTGGCGACTGTTTTCCAAAACATTTAATATATGCTTAATTGAAAGATACCAGGAGTAGCAAACAAATCTTCTGTTGAAACCTTACAATGCATAAATCGACTTCATGTATATGCAAACAGGTTAGATCACAGACCAGCCGCTAAATTACTTGGCGGCTGGCCTGGATCTAACCTTTTTGCATAAGTATGAAGTCGGTTCGAGCACTATAAGGGTTAAATACATCTCATAATTGCAATAATGTTTCTGTACTCGTAATAGGTTCGATACGGATTTCAACAATCAAATGGAGAGTAGCGGTCTGAGACTAGATCGGTGGCTTCCAGACATGAGGGTAATGGGCTCGATTCTCGTAAGTAGCGGAAGCCACTCAGCGACATTTTGAATCTTGAAATCAATTAACCTTCCTAGTTCTTTTGTACCTATGAAGCGGAAACGAAAGTGATTGGTGTAGGTTTGTTCAAAATTGATCTTTAATCAGTGGGTAAAATATTGGCCAGAGTCAAATATCACTAAATCGAGTATTGGCCGAGTAAATGATAGCCTTGTCGAATGTCCCCAAGTCGAATAATGATCATTTCAAGTGATCACTTCGTTGAGTATCATCATGTCGAATATTGACCCAAGTGACAATGTTACATACTCGAACACCACCAAATCGTTTTTAGCCAACTATTGTAGTAGAATAGCAATAAGCTGAATATTGACCAAGTCAAGGGTTCACTAAGTTGAATATCATCAAATGAAAAATTGACCAAATCAAACAATAACATTGTCGAATACCACCTAGTCATATATTGTCCATGTCAAATAATAACCTAGTCGAATATTACGTAGTCGAATATTGTCTATTGACAAGTCGAATTCCTACTGGGCATTATATTGATTAACGCCAAACATTAGTCCTACAACCGTTTTTGCGTTTTTGATAATCTAGAATGTATTAACCTTCCTCACGAAATGCTAATTCATGTATCAAACTGACGTTTCGTTGCCATAGAAACTGTGTCTCTTGGGTCATTTATGATTCATGAGATCATACTGTTGCATTATGGGCATTGAAATAAATGTGTAATTAAAAAAGATAGAGCGATAACGCAATGGCTGGCATTTTCATATGACAAAGGCGTTTTATAAAAGAGGAATTCGAAAAAGAAATTTCCTAAGGAGAATTCTCTCAACATGGGCAAACTAGATTGCTCTTTCTTATCTAATTTATTTTTATCAACCCTCGTGTTTTAGAGTGTAAGTTTAGGCATGAACTTTTATACTTTTAAAGTCGCATCTAGAACATATCTCTGACAAGCTGAACGATTATCATTTAATATGTCAGCCGAAGCTTCACTAACACTTGATCTTAAACATGTGAAGCTAAATGGATTTGGCAACAGTCCTTCTCAAAGGTGATTGGTCATAGAAGAAAAGATTTCAAATTCTAAATATAAAATTGTTAAACCAATACAAATTTTATCAAATTTGGCGCGAGTACTGGTTTTGTATCTAGAAAGCAGAATCGAGAGTTATTAATCTAAGTTGTAAAAATTTGTTTCGCAATCGATGTAAAATAAACAAGTTTATACTAAACTAAACATAGAGAGACATAGAGAGGAAATTTGTGGATATTCAAAGACTCAAATTTCTATTTAAACAAAAATAATTAAAACGACACTTTCGACTTTACTACACCACCAAGGCGTTAATGCTGCACAAAGTTGCCCGAGAAACAAGCTGAACACTCCTGTTTCACATCAGATTTGTTTTGACTTATATTCAGTAAGATTACGTTAGCGCCTTGACAGACGTCAGGCGCTGTTTCCAAGAAACTCCATCTCCTATATTGATATTTTTACGTTTGCGTTGAGAGGTCCATTACCCTTATTCAAAAGTGATCGATTGCCTAGCACAGTATAGATATATGGCTTTTCCGACGTAATACAGGTTTGTGGGTAGTGAGTCCAACAGTTGTCTATAAAGGGTCAGAGGATCTCTTATTAGAGCTGGTCTGATGAAGCGCCACACTAAAGGTCTGATCCGTCTAGTTTCAAACAGTATGCATAGTCCATTTACTTATAGGCCACCAAGGTTGAAGATGAATGAAATATTAGCGCAAGAATAAAATTAAAGGATGCGGGTTCGAACAACGACGGCGGTTGTTTCCCTTTTGTAAAATAAATGCTTT
Organism: Cerastoderma edule; assembly: GCA_947846245.1. Classification (NCBI taxonomy): domain Eukaryota; kingdom Metazoa; phylum Mollusca; class Bivalvia; order Cardiida; family Cardiidae; genus Cerastoderma; species Cerastoderma edule. The sequence goes on along the minus strand of OX401409.1, from coordinate 9,740,186 downwards.
ACTCTATATAATATTAGGAATTATCAATATTCCTAATGAAGATCTAAGGCCGTTTGCGCCCTTTGTAAAATAAATCGTCGTTTGGATGTCTCTTGTGTGTAAAGGCTCTTTTATTTTACGCTATTAATAAAAAATGGCAAAGAATCTCATTCATATTAACGACGAAGCATTAATAAAACCTAATGGAAATTGTTAGAGAGCATGCACTTGGATTGGCACAGGAAATCGATGTTCTACGTTATCAAGACTGGCATGGAAATTATAACTTTATTCAATCAAATGAATTTTCTATGTCCGTTTCTTTCGAGTTCCGCCGTATCCTACTTGAAAGCGTCGTAATATGCTGGTGAGTTATATTTTAACAACTCATCGATTCCTAAACATGGAACACATTAAAAAAAGAGATTGCGCTTTGCAAGACTCGAATCGTCGGGTTTCTTTAAGAAGTGTGTTTATGGGCTTTATAAGCCATACTGATAGTAAAGGAGGATTTATATTAACGACTTAATGATCGTATAGATGGTCATGAGATCAATCAATTAGATAGCTGCTAGTTCTTCAATTGAGTGCGAAAATATGTAAAGGATTACTCAATATCATTCCTGATGAAGACAAGTCGTAGAAACCTTTCGTAAGAAGGAATGGTCGTTTTGACGTATCTTGATTGTAAAGGTTATTTTTATGCCATCTACTAGAAAACTCCTATTCATATTTACGATTAAATATTAGTAAAAACTAATTAAAATCGTTAAAGACCGACCTCTTGGATTGTTTCAGAAATCAATGTTACAAGTAATCAAGATATCGGGGAAGTATCTATATCTTTTCGAATTAATTCATTTTTACGTGTTTTCGAGTGCTATCGTATCTTGCAATGAGAACTTGAAGTTTTACGCATTTTTTTTCTTGTCCATGATAACCTTTTCAGTCGTAACGGTATAGGAGTAGCTCAAATACCAAGAATAAGACCCATTGTTTCATGGACTTTGGATTGATTGAATCACCATCTTACTATTTCTTACCTACAGATCACTATCTCTGAGACAGTTCGTTAAACCCCCATAAATACAGAAACATGAATACAAAAACAAAGACGTTAACCAAATAAATCATGAAATAGGAATTTAAGTTTTCACGGAACCTTAAGCAATTTAAGGCGTTCAGGAGATCAGCTACCACTGTCTTTTTGAGTAGCACTTCCTTAAGTGTTGTTGCCGTTTAATACGATTTACAATCTGGCACTTGTGCATGGGTTCGTTCCATGAAGAATATCGGCCAGTATGACGTTTTGATTAACTGATTAATTGACCGAACTGACATACACTATGATTAATTGTCATGTATTTCGCGCGCATTCTTTCTATTCCCTCGACGCTATCATTCCATGTTATATGATAAACGGGAAATGGGATTACACTTTTGCTTAGTCTCTTCCATTTTTTTCGGTTTTATTTTCGATACATCTAGATGTGATGGAACTGTTCTATATATTGAATGCTATTCTTTGTTTGGTTTTCATTCAGTTACATTTCGACGTTGCTATAACTACCGCCTATGACCTTGGCCTTTTATTTACCCATCCAATCAACTCAGATCATCATGGGTAGATGGTGTTATTAACAATGTGTTTTGTATTTAGTTTAAACATTTCATTTAAAGTCGCTTCTTTACGGATAAGAGAATTCGAGAGTAGAATGAAAGTGCCTTAAAATATTGCGATTTCTGTACTAGCGTGTTCTACATAATAAAGAAATCGCTACTGATAGCTTAGTCGGTTCGAAGAGTGCCATATTATCTTCGTGAATGCGGTTGAAATGTTGTCAGTTTCAAAACTGATAAAGAGCGGTTTCAATCTTAGTTTTATATAAAAATATACATTCATTTTATCTGTTTATTACGTGATTAGCGAAAACTCTGAGTGATTTCATGGAGATCCAGTCTATCCATTTTACAGTATTTTCAAGAGTGGATAAAGAGCTTAACTGACTGTATTCACAATGAATTTACTATATAAACATAGTCTTCATACATAAAGAATAAAATCCAGTAACAGTGTCATATAATTGTGTGTTTGGCCTAATCTTGAAACAAGCACCTGATACAACGACTTGGAAAATATGTCTTTACACCACATACTAAGCATTTTTGATTCTTTGTGTACCTAACCATCTGCTGTACAGCTATGAAAACTGCTGACAATTTTGTCTTCTACGCAAACAATTGCAAACAGAATCTCTCATTTCGAAGCTCAGAAACAGATTAATGACATTGGGGAATTAATGACATGACTTTACCGATTGTTGTAAAAATGAATATTGTTGGATTCATCGGGATTGCAAGACAATTTTATCCTTTGCATTGTTGTTTGATTTGTTTCCTAATATGGGATGTTGAAACAAGGCATTATTGAAAGCACAAGTAGTCGTCAATAATATATTGTTGATTCAACGTTTGTCTTGTAAAATGGGATTGATAAAAGGTGTTATGGCCCGTGAGAAGCAATTTCTCCTTTTGTCAAAATAGATTCTGAAGACATTTTGCTTTAAATGCGTCAAAGTGAGTTGTCATGAAGTGGGTGTGGCCTTTCTTTTTCTATATATATCATATATACTATCGTTTTTCGAACGATATATCGAGTATTAATGAATATAGAGATAGAAACTCTATTGGTACATAAGACCATAGGCCATCAGTACACAATTAGTTAACATTTAAGAGACACACCCGTATCGTGCTAAGCCTTAATGAAGGATATAGTTGCAACATATTGAAATATCGTTTAAAGTATTCGCTATAAATATGAAAACACAAGAAATGCATCGATGGGTGAGTTAATTGACAGAATTGAAATGGGGCGATGTTTGAAAGACTATGACTTATACCAGTCTCTCCTTCAAGTGCAGTATCACTTTAGTTTAGAAAAATTGTTTAACAACTTGTATGAGCAAAGTCATTCTTCCTGATAAAGCTTTCATAATTTTATCAAATCCTGTCAAATCAAAACAAGAAATTAATTGTGTCACACACAACCACCGTAACTTATCAAATGAGAATAATTATTTTTCATGTAAATGTCATATGTTTCAACCAATGTACATCAACATGTTTGTGTATTCAATAATTTTCTAAAATAGGTTTTCTGATAATTTCTTTGATGCAAAGGACCTACCGATAGACAGCATTATACAAATAGATTTGGGAAAAAGCCATTGAATTTGACGTTTTGAAAGGCAATTTCCGCTTTTGCCAAAGATGGTATCCAAATCTTCTGTTGCACCTATATAGCGTTGTAACCGACGCCATGTTTATGCACACAGGTTAGATCCAGACATGCCGCCACATATATTGACGGCTGGCCTGTGATCTAACCTCTTGGCTACTTTGGGTATCATTCCTCAACAAAACTAAGCAGATATTTAGGGTTTTGAAAACAGATGGCACGCAAATCTATCTTTAGAGAATTACCCAGTATTCTAAGGGTTAAACAGATACACATGAAGTATATATGAAGTGGATAAGAGATAATTGATATCCGCTTATTCTTGATATTTCCCTGTTATCCGAGATTTATAGAAACTAATGAAGATTATTGATACCGGTAACTCGAAACGTGCGGTCATTGTTCGCTTTAATCACAGATGATTCTTAAAGGTACTTGTTCACAGATGTAAGGCAATTTTAAAGTTGATTTATAATTGTTTTAAAACTGCACAACAGCTAATTAGTGTATGATACGCAAAGAATAATAGCCATTGGAAGCAAACTACGATCGTGTTTAGTTCTTTAAAGTGTGTATACAGCGAACTAATACGTATTTTAATCCAAAAGCGTTACATCGCTTTTGATATTTACAGCATATATATAAACTGTACATACTTACCGTAGATAAATAGACGTTTGTTTAATTATATATGCTTTCAATAGCTACATTTAATTTTACAGCAAACAACAATACAAAGACAGAATTGTTTCAATGACATTTTATGTTTACTCTCAAATATTCTCTTCTGTGAACAAGCCTTTAAATCCTCGTGCGAATTGGTGTAAAAACGGAAAACCGTTAATTTCTCATTTTTCAGGATATCCGTTTTATAGAGACGAATCAAAGAAATAAAGATAAAGATAAGTTATGACACGTTATAAGGAAAACTGTTTTGAACACGAAACATGCCTTTAATATATAGCTCTTAGTGTTAACTCGGTTGAATATTTAATTTGCGTGCGTGTCAGGTAATATACGAGTTTGGAATAAAGTTGATGCCTAACTAATTAACTTTTACTGTTATTCACGATTTCCCACTTACAATCGGAAGCAATGACAATTAATGATGACATGCCATAACGGTAACACGAAACAATGTTGCGATTTATAACACACCGGAGAATAGGGGATAATCATCAAATAACGCGATGGTGAATACATGTACCAGAAGCTGCATTGATACTACAATCTATATTCATAAATAATATTAGATCTAATAAATGAATGACGTGCTTATTGGTCTTTCATGATAGGACAACTGGCGATGGAGCGACTCAAATCTGAATGATTCACATGCAACAATGATGCCGCTTTAAGGATGAATACCCATAACTAGCAGTTTTGAAACTAATTATTAAGTCGGATTTTTTGGTCGTTCACTGTATACATCGGTTGTTGCCGGAACTATTCGTTGAATTTCTAAAATTCGAATCTTACCTGGTTTAATGAGATAGATACTCTCAATCGTATCATTTTGAATACTAACAACCCTTTCCCAATATAATTTCACACATCCGTACTTAAAGTTGCTTGTTCATAGATGAGAACACTTGAAAGTTCAAGTGAATTGTCGATGAAACAATAACGTTTTTGTATTATCGTACGATATGCAATTATAAGTAATTAATAAAGTTGTATTCAATTCAGGAAGCGTCAATAGATATAATTATGTAAAGCTACTTTTGATATATCTCAAACCCGTTGCATCGCTATTAGATAAAAAAAATAGTCCACATATTATTCGACAGTGTGCAGGCTCTAAAAACATTATTAAGAACTAAATTTTATCCCGATGGTAAGTTTTGAGTGCGTTTCCTACAAAGGTACAGCTGTTGTGCAGTTTAAATAAGAAAGATATTGATAACTTCCTCATTTCCTCATTTCTGTGTTCAAGCACCTTTAAAGAACGTTCAATAATGATAATTAAAAAGGCATGAATGGCCACATACCTTGTGCGCTTCCAGCAGGTTTACCGTCTCCCCATGCTCCGCCACGTAACCAATAATACCCTTACCCCAGGGCACGCGTATACAGTTATCCGCATTTTTGGTCGGCATGAACTTCGTCCCGGAATGAACGTCAAAGATCTTAGACACCAACGACCTCTTGTTGTTGTTGTTCCCCTCCACAACAAAGATGGAGGCATGGTCTGCATCCGTAAGCACATTGATGTTGGCGATAATCTTCTCGCTCAGACTCAAAAGGTCAAGGTCATTGGAGATGTCCTTGACGATGTCCATGAAGAACTCCATCTCGTTCGTGTGACGTTGCTCGCGCTTCTTCTCGATGTCCTTGCTCGGGTACCTTGGTAACCTGACCTTGGACTGTATCAGCACGCTGAGGATGTTGCTGGAACTGGGTGGAAGTGATCGAAACATCCGCATCTCCTTCAGGGTGGTCCTCCTCTCGTCCGTGGTGATGTCGGACACGGCGACCGGCGGCTCGTAAGTTCGGAACATGTGCCGGTATTTGGACTTGGCATAGTCGTGGCGGAGGTGTTTTTTCGAGTTGTTTCTCGTGTGTCGTGAGAAGAAGACGTCCCCACGGGTGTCCGGGGACGGTGAAGAGGGGTCGCTGCTGTCCTCTGAGAAACTCATCTGCTTGGTGTTGGTGTTGGCGTTGCCGTGCTCCTGTAGGCTCGAGTACCCGTTCCGCACTAGCCATCTGTTCACCATGGAGGCGTCGGCCTTCTGGGAGAACACGTCCTGTAGGAGTTTGGGGTTCTTCTCGAACCAGAGTTCGATGTCGGAGATGCTTATGTCCTCCTGCATGATTATGTTCATTGGGCGATGATACGCCTATGGTTTTATGGTTTGTTGGTTCGAAATCTCGAGTTTACTTTCAATACTTGTCCGTTTAATATTCATTTTCACACAAATTTAGAACATTCTATATGTATGGAGAAGGTGGGTGTAGATTTCCGAATCCGTTTTAGTTTAATTTGTCATCGGTTTGCTTTGACACTAAATCTAAGATAAATAAATGAATGTAAACACCATTACACGGCAAAAAGTCTCAGAGTTTATAAAAGAAGGACGGACATAGATAGGGAACGACGGAAAAAAGTGACGTGTGACAATAAGAGAAATAAATAACAAGAAATAAGGGGCAAACGAGAGACTTTAAAGCCAAAGAGAGCAAAAGAAAAAGGGTTAATAGAGAGAAATGGAGAGCAAGGAAGAGAGAGGGAGATATATATAGACAAAAGACAAACAAAGAGAGAGAGTGAAAGACAGAGAGAGTAGGCGCACGCGCGCGCGAGAGAGAGAGGGAGAAAGAGAGAGAAAGAGATATTTAGGAGAAAGAGGGAAAGACAGGGCGGAAGTGTCAAATAACTAGAATCAGAGAAACATGGTAGAGATACAGAGATAGAGAGAGAAAGAAAGCAAGACAGAACGAAAGAAAGAAAAGAGGCACACAGACAAAGAGAGCCTCGTCTAAAGACAAAGAAAGATGCCAAGATAGAAATAGAGAGAATGGGGTCAAAAGATAGGAAGATACAGGACCAAGAGAGAGATCAGAGAAGCCCGGTAGCAAGCAAAGAGGGCTAACGATAGTGGATAATAGAGAGATACATTAACAAAGTAAGACAACAAGGGTCTTAAACATCTATAACATATTTCTAGTTTTGAATCGAGTTTATGATAAATATCTATGGATTGGTTGATTAGCATGATACGAATATAAACATCAATATAGGACAATCGTCTGCAACTAATTCCTTCCGTAATACACAATTTTTCGTGGTTTATCAAAGAAAATAATTTCCGAGATTCCTACACCATAACTAGATAACAACGAATTCCAATCTCTGAGAGCATATTTCACATGCCTGTTTCTTTGTCGTTAATCCAGGTTTAAAGAAACTCCGAGGTAAATGTTTGCGTTAGAGATAATATCTGCTCACATTTAACCATCGTTTGAATGTGCATATTAACTCTCTATTTATCTATTGATCACGACCCTTTTCATTAATAGGTGGGTCTTCTAATGCTTAATTCGTTCAATATAACACTTTTAACATGCTATAACGTTTGCATTTCTTTAATTTCCGCTAAAACGCAAATATGAAGGGTTCATGAAAGGAATTCGATATCTTCTACGTGAAGCCTGAGTAAAAACGAAAAGCATTATTGTAGTTCCTGAACTAGAATGATTATGCTCGGATCGAGTGATACTGTTTTGAATGAACGAGGGAAATCCTAGATCCGTTAAGTGATTGTTCATCCTGTATATATAACTTCGGCTCTGTTATTCATTGAAATCTTAGCCACAATATGAACCGCAGTAGCATGAACGCTTTTCTTTGCATACGGGAATTTTCTTACGCCTTCAAATTAAAAGCAACAAAAGACGAGGCTTTGTGTCTTTAAAAAGTACATGATTTACGCAACATCGATTAGAAATCAGTACAAAACCATTGAAACGAGCATTTTCTCACAGATTTACACTGTTCTATTATAATCGTCTGCTTCAGTGTCAATAGAAAAAAATATATGAAGTGAGAGTTTAAAGGTGTCAGTTCACAGAAGTCCAAGTAAAATTTCGTTGAAACAATACGGTATTTGCATCGATGCTTGATATCCAATTAAAAGTAACTATTTAACTCATTATTTATAAAGGAAGCGTCAATTTGTCTAAGGATATAAAGTTTATATGCGGTTGATGTCATAATGGATTTCTAGCTTTTATATTACTTATTAATTCATTGATTACACACTTTTTAGAATAGAAAACGACATAATGTTCCTTCCAATGACTATTCCTCAGTGTGTAATATATAAAAGTTCAGCTGTTGTGTGGTCTTTACGAAATTAGTTTTAGTTTTTTTATTTTCCTCAAATCTGTGAAGAAGCACTTTTAAGAACTATCCAAATTTAATGTCCCTGTAACACATATTTGTGAACTCAAAATGGCCAAGGTCACTCAAAGGCAGACACAATCTTGTGTTTATTGAACCTATGTCAAATATGTAGACTATTGCTCTGACACACAAAAGAAATGTGAACTCAAAGATCGATTATTTCCAATTAACGAATTGCGTGCATGATAACATACCGTTTTAGTCGATGTTAAACAGCTTTCAGTCAAGAAACACTTTTTACAAGACCCAGGCATATTCGTTATGAATGAATGCCTCCGGTTACTTTAGCTTGCAAAGCAACTTTAGAGGAAGAAGTGCAGTCACTGCAATACATGCATAAAACCAAATACCCACAGAAGGAATTTAGTCTTGTGACTGGTCCAAGTTGAACGTTAATGCAAGTGACAATTCTAAAGTATGAACATTGCTTTAATGTTTATGATAATTAATATATATGAGCATGAGAAATGGAGATGATGCTCGTCATGAGCGATTTCACCTTTATATTAGTATTTTCTTAAAGGTGCTTGTTCACAGATGTGAAGAAAGTTGGGCTTGAGAATTGTATTTCTTTAACACTGTATAGCAGCTGTACTGCTGATTGAGGCATACTGAAAAATATCCATTGGGAGTAAACTAATTTCGATTTTAAGTTACATCAGCCCGTTAGCGAAGAATAAGTATTTATTTCAGATCCAAAAGCGTTGTAACTGTTTTGAAAACCATCGCATAATGTCTGCATATTCTAGAATTATTGACGCAATTTCAACCAATTTATATTTAAGTAGCTATTTTTCATTAGAAGATATACCACAATACAAAAACTGCAGGGTTTAACCATATTTTCTCTTGACATGCAACATATTGTAAATGTGAACAAGTACCTTTAAGGTGTATGCTATATGTGCGTCAAAGTGAAACATTTATGACGTAAGGTTGAATGTAGAATATGCAACGTTTAACGCATTTCTCCATGTTGCAATAGGTGACTGTTTCATAATGAAAGCATCAGTAGTCGAAAAAAAGGAGAAACAGAATAAAAAGAAGTATGTCATAATGGGTAGTGTGTAGAAATCATTGTGACACAATATTTAATTACTCATTGTGAGCAAATTATCATTTTGTCAGAATGATGTTTTTATGTCTTCTTAAGTAAATGCGGTAAAGTGAAGTATAACAAAGTAAGGGATTACGCAAATATGCAGGTATTGAACAAACTTGAACAAATAATTCAATACGGCTCGAGTCAAGAGACAACGTCTGAGGTGTAAATGGTCCAATGTTCTGTTTTAATAAGTTTCACCTGTATACAAACGCAGTTTCAATTGATTTGCACGCCCTATCAACACTTACTCAGTTTTGTAACGACTTTCATGGGTCCACCGGTACTAAGCTAGGGCTCTGAAGTGACTTGCCAAAGGTCACTCCCGCGAAACGAGAGGTGCCGCATACGGGACCCCCGAGTTTTTGGTACACTTACTAAACCACTGGACCTCGCAGGTCCCTCAAACACAATTTAATGGACCTGCTGCAGATGGCCTCAAAATAAGACATGTTGATAAAAGTAAAAAATGCTTGAGTTGAGCAATTTCTTCGTTTATTAAAATGGTTTTGTTCTGCTTTTTAAACTCGATCATGAAAGTCTTGTCTATATTTGTAATCCTGCTTGGTTGCTCTTTCGGCGTGTCTCAGTAAAGATATTTTAATCAATAAAGTGTGCAATTTGACGACTTTAGCACGGTTAAAGCATGAAGCATATCGCGAACCGAAACCTCAGAAAAAATTTTTTGTTTGTTTTTTACTAGAAAAACGATGATTTACATGTCTTCATGTATTGACTAGCATGCTGCTTTTTATCTCTATCCATTTTCACTCCGACGACTCAAAATATTACATCGAGTTTCACATTTTAGAGTATGATCAAATTGGTCGCAAATCTAATCGTGTAATGGTTTAATTGGGGGACTGCCATATGCCCATAGCGAGAATGTTAAATGGTTTCTCAACTTTTAATTCTTAGCTGATCTATATTGAAAGCATCAGTTGAAGATATGTACAACCTGTTAGTGTAGCTCAAATATGTCAAACGAGCACTTAAGGTAGTCTTATGTATAAGCATCAACATGGATCGATATGAAGCAAGTGTAAGTAAGTTAACATTACCATTGGTCAGTAGTTATTGGTCAATTCTTTTTATTTTTGACCAAAGAAAACTTATATACTATACAATACGCTAACATAATGATACAAAAAACAGCACAAGCCTTTTATTTCTGAACAAAAAGAAAATCAGATATACTTCATCACTAAATCACACCTCTCTGTTCAGTATAAAACTCCTTTCCTTGCACTGCATTTCCAACTTTTACGAACTATTGCAGAATTAGCCACACACGAAACGTATTGAATTCCACACACGAATGGCTGTTTGGATAGCCATGCTCGGGGAGTTTTCAATTATGAGCCGCTTTAGCGTAAAAGTCATCGTCAATGCTAGACGGTTTCCAATATTGCATTTCCTCCCTTCTCTCGGTGGTTCTGTCTTTCTGGTGACAGGATTTGGATGAAATCATTTTTCTGTCAATACTGGACGCAATTCAAACAATGTTTTGAATGTTTTAGCAGGTGTGTGCACCAGAGAGGAGGTTAACATTAGTTGGACATGCATATTGGCTAGTTGTGTAAGGAAGGCCTCAACTGAAAGCATGTGTTTTTATTTCAAAATCCTATTTTTTTTTATAGAGACGGAAAATAAAATAGTTAGAACATGAGAGGAAGTTGGTTATGCATATTGGCTGGTTATAGTAAAAAGTCTCAACTGATAGCATTGGTTGATGTTTTTTCAAAATTATTTAGTTTTTTTTCTAGACGGGTTGAATATATAGTTCTCCAATTAAAACCATTGCTTTTAGGCATCACGTCTGAACCATCTACAGGTGATCGCCCTTTCATTAATGTTCTACTTGTTAAAAAAGGGTCCTTGCCTGGCCCTGTGCCTATGTTGGCGGTACGCCTGGTTCCGTGGGAGTGACCTTTGGCAGGTCTCTACATGGAACTTAGCCTAGAGCTGGTGGGTCCGAAAAGCCGTTTATTAACTGAAAAAAGTTGCGTAAAACACCATACAAACTTGCTAAAACTCAAACCCATGACATGTTTGACGGATGGCTTGCATTTGGCAAGACAACAAATTAGACATATTTAGATATACAAGAATGATAGAATAAGATTTGATGATAGACTGCAAGCATCTGTAAATAAACAAGTGTACGTTTCCCAAAGAATGGGGCATACATGTTGTAACCGTTCCAAGTCAATTTGCATAATTCGACAACGCATGCTTATTTTCCACACCAGTATATATTTCTAATCGCCAATGTAAACATTCTTAGCAAATGCTGTTCTAACTCATTTTGCCGAAACAACACTCTAAACAAAAATCGACGAAATAATTTCCAAAACGCTGTAAATCCTCCGCGTCTACATGATGAGCTACAGCTTTTAGGCTGATCAACAAGGCTGATCAGAAAAAAAGAATGCACTGTAGGCAAGTTTCCAAGGCAAGTTGTTCAGGAACATAAATTAAGCCTGCTACTACAAATTGTCCCAAGAAATGTCTCCGGTGTTGGAAGGCTTCAATCCATCTCCCGAGAAAATCGGGTTTTTCTTTTTTGAAAACACGTTGCCACCAAACGGAACAATTTTGCGTGTTGCAGCAGACTTTCAAAAAAGCATCGTGGCAAAAGGAGAAATAGATTGTCACAAGCAATTTCTCCTTTTGCCACAATCCTTTTTCAGTCTATTCACAAATCACAACATCAGAACTGAAAGTTTTTTTCAACATTTTTACAAAGCTTTTCTAAAGTCGTCTGCTTCAACTAAAACAATGTCGTCTGCATGTGGTTAAGAGTTAAGTGAGAGGATCTGGGAAATTGTGCTACACATAGTGAAACGACAAATGCGTCGTTGTATATTTAAAGCTCTGAAAGATTGTAACTTTTTCACTAGGTACGATTTTCTTTGAGCTATTAGAATAATACACCGTCAAAAGACAGTTTTCCACGGGGATAAAGCACGATGTGGCCTTCACTGGTATGGGTGAATCTCGGCAAGGTCGAAATATAACTGAAAACTACTGAAACTGGGTGTATTCCATCGATAGAATGTAGTGTTCCACAATCAGCAGTTTGACTGGTCAAGAAATTTGTTGAAAACTAAATTGGTGGATACTCGTTTCTTTATTGATGCAGATATCTATGATTTTATGTTGTGTAGAACATGATTCGTTTTATCATTAAAAGCGCTACTATAGTGTTTGTTACTCCAATTTACCAAGGTATTGTGAGATTTCATAAACAAGCGAATAGCAAAGCCTATCTGAATCACTGAGGCCGTCCATCTGAACACATCGGGTTCATCCAATGAAAAAATATCTGAAATAATAGGGATGACGCCATATTGTTTCCCGCAAGAATGACGTCACTTTACTTTCGTTTTTAAAAATAGATTTTGAATATCAAATCTAAAAATTAGTTAAATTTGATTGAGGAAACAACTATACATGTCACAACAACAAGTTCGCCATTTCGTATGAGTTACTGATAAAAAATTATTTAAAAGGATGTCCAACACTTCCATACACATTGAACTACCTAGCATGCACGCTTAGAAAATGTGTTTGACGCCGGAGGCCGATATACCCGAAAACTTGTAACTCTACACTTATATCCGAGGTGTATTTCACAGCTCACGGAAATGCCCGAGAAGTTCCGATTGTGAGACCGTATGAAATCGTCAGTTGTATTGTACGCCCCAATGCTGTCTCCTTTTACTATGGACGATTAACACAATATTGGCTGTTTAAAAACATAATTTGATCATTAAGGTGCAGCGCTAGAGAAAAAGGCTTTATATCAATTTGAAACTTATAGGACTTCTTCGAGTCGTTACATACTTTCTCATGTTGATATCGAAACTGCCTTTGCCTAACAAGAAGTAAGGTATGGGTGAAGCCTTTTGGTTCTACTCCTTTTGGCGTAAGATTGATATATTGCGACGAGGCTTATGCGTTATTTTACGCTTGCATAAACGCAGTAAAGCATTTGGTGGATTTCAAACACAAATTTACTTAAAAAAATATATACTCATTGGTACAATGGTAGGTGATGAACGTACCGTGATAGTATGCCCATATAGGTTAAATAATCAAAATCAAATGCAAAAAAGTTAACTCGTATGTACCCACATATATAGTATGGTTAACGCAGCTCTGCATCTTTTGTAATGATAAATATCTTCTATCATTTTTGACAGTTGTTTCTATCACTTTTTCACAACGGCACCATAATTCTTCATTCTGTGAAATTGTCGTTTGTATGCTCTCAACATAGACCAATTGTTAAAAGTCTCGTGTAAAGGTTCGACGGTGACATAATAGGTAAATTAGCTATAAAGGATGGACTCTATCGAACGCCCCAGACAGGAAATGGCGTGACCCGAGGTAATTGGGGCGTTTGTCTTCTACTAGAGACTATTCCGGTGTGGTATAAACACGTGACGTAATACTGTGTCGTTTATAGATTAGATTCACGACAGATCGATCATAACTCGGGCATTTGGGAACACTGCGAGGTATCGTGAAATTACGTGATACTAGGTGATTGAAGAACGACCATTGCTTAACCTACGAAACGGTCAATGTGTGATCTATATTTGGCTTAACTTATGATTCGAACCTATGACCAAACTATATCTTCTCAATTTCAAAAAAAAAATAGACATTCAACGTAACGTGGGCGACAGTTGTGCAGCATCAGGTTCTGATACCGATGGTCACGGATTCGGTGCCCGTTAGCAGCGTGGTGAAAATGCCAGGATTAACTTATAAAAAAGTCGTGGGTACTGTTCATGTATTAAATAATACAAATACAATACAGAAATTGTATTGACAATACTATACAAAATCATTAACATATTACAAAATAATATAGTTGATTCAAAATAGAAACAAGAAGCCATCGAGAGTTATTAATAAGCTCCAAGCTTCTATCACAACCTGGTGTAAATTAGATAAGTTTTAATGTATCGCCCGCAGTGATCGCGGAAAATCCCGAGAAAATGTTAAAAGTGAAAACGGGTTAATAAGGGCAAACTGCGCAGGACCGGAGTTCTGATCCTATAGTATGCCATTTTACACCGATCTAATTAGTTCGTCTTTAAGAGGGGATATCAAATCATGGATAATATATCCCTCTCGCAAAAACCGATTTATCCCTGGCCAAAGGGTACATGGGCTGCGTAGACTAACGCAGACACTTTTATAGGCTTTTAGAAAAGATAAAGTTCTCAAACGACAAGTTTATAGGTTGCCAATAAATGTCCCCCCTAGATTGGAACTAATTTCAGTTAAGCCATAGTCCGGATGATCCAGACGTAGATATTTCATTCTACAAAGTTACAGCTTGGATCATCCGAGTTAGTTAAGCCACGGTTTCTTGTGTTGTCTGAATGCTTACTCAATCAGATTTATAGTTGAAAGTGCTTATTGTTCTGAGAAGTGTTAATGCGTTCATTTCATCTTCATCAGCTTTCCATCAAGTGCGTTATCTAACTAACAGGTTACTGAAACATTTATATGTCCATATACATGCACTGTCAAATGGAAAAGAAAAGACATTTGGTTTGATTTTATCTTTCCACAAGAGAACTATCACACACGTTTTTCACAGAGTTCATGATAACTAAACTAGTTTACTCCTTTTTAAATCAATAATGAGAAATTAATCATGCTGTAGCAATGGAATTTGCTGCCAACCTTCTGTACGATTTCGCTCTATAATCAACTATACCGAATCAGAGGTTGCTTGTTATTTATTGCCACATGGACATTTGCTTTTTCATCCAACAAAAACCACATTTAGAGCCAGATAAAAATTCGCTGCCACCACTTTGTTCGATTTTGTAGTGTCCATAAAAACCCAATCCAAAGTTTGCTGGGTATGTGCTGCCAGCCGAATATTCGCTTTGTCATATATCCAATATCCAATTCAAAGTTTGGATTTTGCTGAAAATTGCTCATTCAATGTCTATGCATTTCGCCAAAAGTCCAGAATAAAACCTGGTTGGTTATTCGTTGCCAGAATGGTATTAGATTTACCATACATCCAAATATCTAGCCAGAAAAAAATTCTCCATCACATCTTCTTTCGATTTGTTCAAAGTCATCAATACCCAATCCAGAGATGGTTGATTATTTTCATTTTGCTTATGGTTTTTAAAGCCATTATATTTGATGACATTGAAAAATAAAAAAAAAGAATTGTGGCCAAAGGACAATACGCGCTCTTGTTAAACGTTTGTCCTTTTGACGTTTTTGCCTGTCGCTAACTATTATTAGATACTTAAAAATGCGTAATGAGTATTGCGCATTCCGTTCAGTTTATTCACGTTACTAGGCAACAGTGAAATGAACTGTTGCGTTCGGATTTTATCAGATTTCATTATAAATTAACGTTCTTGATTCCCCATCATTCCCTTAGGCTCAAACGTTCCAATCAGCGAATATTTAATCAAATTAGCATCGATTTTCCCTTTAATTCGTGGCGACGACTTAAGAACATGTTCTACAGTTTTACAAGAAAATAATCCTTTCATAGAACATTCTAAATTTTTGATATATTATCTAAAATTTAATTGTGAATTCAAAAACTAAAAGAAAAATGCAGGTCGACAAGTTAGTTTTTTCGTAAAATGACAGTTTCCATGGTAACCGTTTGGGGCAATTATGTCAAAATGACCATGCCATCTTCAAAGGTAATAGAATAATTTCTGAAACGTTTATTAACACAAAAAACATGAATTCATGCATTCAATACTTTATAATTCAATGTTATTTCAAATTATTACAATCTTAGCAATATTTGTAATCCAGATCAGTTTTTTAAAATTTTTGTATTCGACAAAAAAACTAAAAAAATTGATACGTATATTACAAATAAATGAAGATTTTTAAAAAAAACCTTTCATGGGAATTTCTTATTTTTCAGTATGTTAATTAAAATTTAATCTTGAAATACAAAATGCAAAAAATAGCATATGTTGACGAGTTAGTTTTTCTGTAAAATGACAGTTTCCATGGTTATCGTATTTGAAAAACATTTACAAAAACGATTAAAACAACTTTAAACTTGAAAAATTGAACCTGGGGGCTTGGTATAAATGGGAAATATGTAATAGTGTTAATAAACTTTTATAGTTTTATGGATAATATGATTATTCTTTGGAAAAAGTTTGCATACAGTAAATTTCATTCGAATAAAAACGTTTATCCGACTACTATGCAGGTACCTCTTCAGTATCATATTATCTCCCTTGGATGCGCAGATGAAGTGCGCAGATAAAACTACCGAAAACGTCCTTAAGATGCCTATCCAGCGAGCACCGTTTGGGGACCTAAAAAAAATTATACGTTTTAGTCTTTTCTTCGTTTAAATAACTTAATCGATTTTTGTCAGAAATAAGGATAATAGGAAAATTTTAACATTATACATGGGACGAATCGTCATAACCTATACGAACAACATATACATACATATAAATATCCTGCTGACTAGAGAGGAAGCTAGAGTTATAGATTGTGTCGAAATATAAATACACACAAACACGGTTTCGCAGCCAGTTTGTTTTTCGAGTAAACAAATCGTCACGTGACAAACGCCCACTGTAATCGCATTTCGTACATGGGGTTGTTCTACGAAAGTTTCTTCTATAACACCATAAAAATAAGAAATGATATAGGCAGTTATCAAATTTGATAATTTTTCTATCATAAATTTCCTTATCTTTCATCCAAAATAACGTTGTACATGTTCTATCAATTATTGTGCCGTGATACGTCGTAGTTTCCACTACTGACATTTACAAGACGACGGGTCGTGCATAAATAAGGGCCACATTTAGTCCAAAAGAGCTTCTAAGTTCATGGAATATATTCACCGAACCTGAGTTTACCACACAGTCCCTTAGTTTGATCGAAGACCTACCAAAAATTAAAAAGTCTTTGATTTGAGTCAATCGAATTTTGTTCTTACAAAGAGAGAATTTCGACCGACTCTCATGTGGCTTTACAGTTGTTTGTTTAAAAGGAATCCTGCAGGTAAATTTATAATTTATGAAATTGTAACAAAACTCTACTAGTATAGAAAACTACCAACCCCTTGGGCAACAATTAAATTTTCTGAACTTTTCAATTGAAACCCGAAAGGCCCCATTCATCCAGCCCGGTTTGTTTACAAACGTCACAACATTGATTGCCGATTTTTAAAGCATTTGCTCCATATTCAGGAGCTTTCTGCTATCATACACTTTCGACGGAAGTGCTTCTGACAAACCAATTACCTACACATGCTTCTGGATTATTTGGAGCCTTATGACATGGCACAGGCAAATAAATGATTCAATATAAATGATGAGAAGTGGCTCATTTTGTCCAGCTGATTGACTTATAATAAGGCAATTGAGATATTTAATAATCATAAAAAGACAGTTCCAATCAGGTGTGTTCCCCATATTATTTTGTTCTATCCTTTTTAATTCCAAAAAGCCTATGTAATAAGGACTAAATGCTAATGTGACCAAGGAGCAATAAAAGAAAAAAAAGAAAAAGGGTCACAACTTTTTTTAACTCTTTCCTTCTAATTCGATTTCGGGCAGGTCTAATTAGTATAAAAAATATGAAAATCTGGCTTTTTCTTGTTTGTGGTATTTGATAGAATCTTTATGAAGATTTTCTCAATTTTTCAAAATAATTTGTACGGTCATCTTCTTATGTACATTGTATCATCAACATTAACAAAACTACTTTTTTTAAATCTGCCACTGAAACTGTTTTATTCCTTCCTATGTACTTATTTCATGTTAAAAATGATACTACTATCTTTTATTAACCCATTGTCAGTTATGGGGATTTGTGACTTATTTAACTTCAAATGCAAGAGCAATTAATATTTAAGAGACAACAATTCCCCTCTGATATCAGTTATAAATCATTGAAACAAATGGAGTTATTCTGCGTTTTGCCACTGTGGTTTTTAAAGTCATTTGTGAGAGGAGCGGTAACGTGATGTATAATGAGGTAACATGTTAGTATTTACACAGATAAAAATAAATTAAGCGCTAACAATGCTTTAATTGAAACCCTCTAGAGACAGGACATCAAAATTCATTGAAATCTCGGCAACGAAAAGTGTCCGAATTTAGGAGACACAGATCATTGTAGTACGTCGAAATCGGTTTGTTTACCCTAAAGCCTCGTTTCAAAATGACCTTCACCTTAGAAATGTTACTATTTTTGGCGATCCGTGTTTGCGTGTATAGATATATATTAGATAAATCACCCTATATCAACGACTCCGGAAATAGCTACCAAGCGAAGCGAAGAATACCCTTTTAAAAGACGATACAGGTGTGGAATTCAGTCATTTTCTTCTAAATTCGTATAGAATTGACTGCTGTAGAAAACTTTAAATGAACCAATGAATATTTACCCATACTATTAATTTCAAATTGTGGACATAAGTCGCAAAATCGTTGATGTTGACATGTAAAATGAGTGCCTGGTACCGATGGAAAAACAACTTTGCTTGACATTTGGATCCTTTTTATGGACAAATACACATATACATACACGGATGAGCTGCCAATCTAAGGCTCATTAAAGCCCAATTCCATGTACCAAAAATCATCACTCTGTGTAGACTGTTAGAGGATTTATTCCAATTGTAGCATTTGTGGTGGTGTACGGCGAATAGCTGTAGAGGTGTACGGCTAACAGCGTTTTTGGAGAAATAACCTGTACGGCGAATAGCTCGTTTGTACTTCTGAGAAAAACAGGTTTAAATGCACCTTTCAAGGTCTTCCATCAAACGTTAAAGAACAGGGACTAGCCTGTGTTACTTACTTAATCATATTTTACAAATTTAAGGCAATTGCTTTTTGAATCAAGTTAAACGGCACGGATCATGTGAGGTACTCCAATTTGACAGCGAGTGTTTGGTGCGCTGTTGTCTGTTGCATCATATATTTTTGAAATATTTTCGGAAGACATGCTTTCCTAGTTTTCTAGTTAGGAATGTGTTGACCTGTTCTGTAAGGTTATATCTCATCATTGTTTTTCTACACCGCATCTTTTAATTATAGACCTACCCCTTTCAGGGGCATACAGCACTGTAACTATTTTTGAAACAATTAGTCGCAATTGTTCAAGGATTAACGTCAAATGACTCATATTCTGAGAATATATATCAAAGAACATGTACCGTTATTCTACAGTTTAACACTACCTTCAACAATATTTTTTGTTTCAAACATATTGCGTAATGCATATCCTAAGATTACGTAAATATCAGGAATTAAACAGTATACTTGACTATTCAAAGATGCACGCAAAACTTATAGCAAGCTATTCGGCATACAAAACGGATAAATC
This sequence comes from Cerastoderma edule, assembly GCA_947846245.1. Taxonomy (NCBI): domain Eukaryota; kingdom Metazoa; phylum Mollusca; class Bivalvia; order Cardiida; family Cardiidae; genus Cerastoderma; species Cerastoderma edule. The sequence continues at coordinate 9,720,578 of OX401409.1, read as the reverse complement.
TTCTTTATATCAAAGCCATACTTGTCGGGATTGGTGAGTGGCCTAACTTAATGACCATACTCATATATATATATATATATGCAGTTTCCATTTATCCTTTTCGGTAGTAATACATGTTTGAGGGTACAATTATTTGTTTTTGAGATACCATCTCGCATGCAAACACTTAGCCAAAGACTGACCTATACGGCCTGGTGAGTAGTTTAACTCTCATTATAACAAACACATTTGTGTTTATATTGCTGGTCATGATTATCTTTAAAATGCAGCGAAAGTCCTATAGCCTGCCCGATATTCCTTTCAACACTTGTCAAATACAAACGTCCTATGATGAGAAAGCGTTGTGACAATATAGTCGGTGTACTCGTTGATGGGTCAGATAATAATTGCATCTTGTACAGTGTTGTTGAAATAATGTCTGTCCTTTGTCGAATACCCACACTCGCACTGTGGCTGTGAATGCAAATCTCCAGCTACTAAAATTCGAGCGATTTGTCCATGGTGAACTGAAAAGGAGAAAATACCAAAAGCTGAGTTTGATGGAGGAGGGACTCTATTTCAGTGCATACATAGTGACCAATGGAGATTCTGAATTTATTTTAGACGAATTTGTGATGGGGCACAGAAATCACAATTGAAGAAAAATGTTATTTCAAATCCGCATGTATCGTCCGTACATGCTGATCCAGGAAGACATTTAACACATCAATATCGGAGAGGAAAAGAGGGCTGGAAATCGGAATATACCGTGCATAAAAAGTTTCATCCAGAATGAAAGTGTATAGCCCCTACATGCTGACAAATTACACTTTCATATCATCAACGTGAAGAATAAACATTCCTGAAGCACTAAACATGCGTCGTCAATGGTCAGTCTGTATGATTTTTAACTGAATATTTGGGACAACGCTTTATGCAAGTATGAAGGAAACACATTTTCAACAGTTCTCGGTGCCGTACACCCTTCAACCTATTCGCCGTACACTATTTCTTAGACACGGACCTATTCGCCGTACACCCACCACTTTTTTCTAATAGAGTTTACAGGCGTTTTCGCTCGTAAAATATATCCATCTTCTGTGTATATGTTCAGTATGTCACAAGGGGACGAAATAAAGTGCAAAATTGTCAGTCAGAGTATTAAAAAAGATAAATCGAGTTCGTTTTTTCAATTTCCATTGTTGATATGGCGGTACTAGGTCAGGATTTGTTAGCCACAAAAGGTATTTAGAAATGATTTTAAGGGGATCAGATACGATATCGAAGTCGGTGTGTCTTCTGTCCAAGTTGTAAAACATACAACAATGCCACAAAGTACATGCTTTCTATACAAAACGCAAATTACTAACCTGTCATCAACTCAGCGGTCGATTTTTCTCGCTTCGCTTGGTAGCTATTTCTGGAGTCGTTGATATAGGGTGTAAATGTGTATTAAATAAAACTTTTACCAGTGTCTCGTTACAACATATACATTTGAACCCTAGTATATATTCATATAATCATGCCATTTACAAAGGTTTATGTTTCAACATTGTTTAACCTAATCAAGAGGATGAATCTGAACAAAGTAATCACATGTCCTCAGTATGATATCAATATTTTGAATTTATCTTACAGGAAAAGTTTCATAAACGAATTAACAAGAGTTTTAACTTTCTTTATTTATTGCATTCAGGTTTGTGAAATTAAAACTATTACAAAACATATAATAATGCAGTTTTATACATGTTTACAGAGTACAGATTCGTTTATACGTTTGCCCTACTGAAGGGTTTAAAACTATATTGAAGAATGATCATACGAAGTTAACGTATACAACATGTATTTCATATCTATTCTAATATTCTTTTTTAACAATTAAACATGGTTTACAAGTATTTTTCGCTCCTCAAATTTTAAGCTTATCGTTCTGTTAAACTACTTCCTGAATGGAGGCAAACCAGGATACATGCAAAATGAGATTGGGTAAGAGGGACCTTAATCATTGTTTTGAAAGTTTTGGCTCTTGTTTCCAACTTACGACTAAATTACAGCTGTGGGGAGAGTAACAACATGTTCATTTATTTTTCTATAAGAGTTAAGAGATTGGATGTACGGCGTGGGGGAAGGATGGCCACGACCTTCACATATCTTATAGACGTGGATGGTAAAGAATTACCAAAGGAATTTATAAAAAAAAAATGCTGAACCCAAAGTTTTCTTATTTAGTTTAATAATGTTTGCGATACTTTTCAACTAGGCGGGTCCCGTTTTCAAACACAGTGCAGTTTTTATTTTATCTTTTTATCGTTTTTTTGTTTGTCGTTTTTTGTTGTTTTTTCGCAGAATTTTATTCCATGCAGAAAAGAAAAGAGTGTTATTCACAAGCCAATGTGAATTGACTCAATACAGAGGGGTACCGACTTAACTTATGTATCGTCTTTAAGAGGACAATTTGAAACAATCGGTTCTATACAAGGGAGGTAACCAATAGGCGCAAGCCTTCCCATTTATGTAAAGGTTGTCCTTCCTGCTTTTTCAATAAAGCGATTCCGGTGGTCCCAGGCTAGTGTTTTATTTAACACCTGAGGATAACGGAAAGAACGAAAACAGCACGTTGTCTATAGAGATGAATGTGTGCAGATTCAAACGAATGGTGGGTCATGGGAAGAAGTTTCCTTCAAGGAAATATTGGTCGAAATGATATGAAATTGAAATTTTGACAAACATTTTATGTAAATCAGTGGGTAATTAAAGTCCGATAAAAGGCTATTGTCTGCTTTTAATATCACAAAACAAGGATTCAGGGAAAACAACCGTATGTTTCTTGTTGTTGTCGTATTTTTGGAAATTTGCATTTTGACCAATCAAATTACTCAGAAGTTGTAGGCTGCCATTTGTCTTGTGAAACATAGTTGAGCAAGTAGACGGTCTGAAACCGCTCTACAATACACACATTTCCTCCTACAACGGAGATTCAAATGTTTGCCACGTCAACATAGTTGTAGACAAAACTACGTACGCATACAATATTATAATCTCTATAAACTTCACAATGTCAACAAAGTCGTCGGCCAATTACCATCCTCAAACAGGTAATCAACAAACACGTGACCAAAACGTTCACTGTTGACGACGCGCGGTTCCCGCCACCAGCTTGGTCACGTGACATCGATGTTTGGTTCTGTTTCAGCATGCTTTTCCTGCTGCCGTACACCTTCCGGTTGTTGAGGCACTGTAACGGACGGAAATCGTCGGAGATGTCGAGAAGTGTTCCGCTTCTATCGCTGGTAGGTTCGTCGCTACCGAATATCATCGTACGGAACGACTCTAACTAACAAATCAAAAGAAAAGGATTGAGTTTTAAGACCAACTTAAGAATATTTTGTATATAAGTGTACAGTCTAAGTCAATACAGAATTATTGATCTTGGTTTATAACATTATTTACTAGGCTATGGAATATTGTCGTTTCCAAGGGAAGTCTGCAATGTATAAACTTGATGTCACCAGGCATCAATGCAACTGGAAGGAAAACATACCATTTAAATAGGCTTTACCGCAAAACGTATGAAATATTGTGAGCAAAATATTCCGAAACCTATTTCCTTTAGCAATACAAATCTATAGTTATGTAAACCATATATACGCGGTAACTAGCAATATTACTACAATTATCGATAATGGTTTAACAATCCCACATGTTTTATTAGCGAGCTTGAAATGAAAAGCGACACAGCAGCCCACATACCTGTTCCTCAGCGACCTGTATAGTTTCATGAAACAATGTCCACGTGACACTTTCGTAACAAGGGGGCGTGGTCAAACTTCCATGGTATCTGTAATACGCTTCCAAGTTGGATGGAATAAATTCGGTGAGTGGTATAGATCGAAGTGTGAACTTCCGGTCTGAAATAAACAACTAACGAATTTACAGTCGGCCGTTAAAATTGCGATTACAGAAATAATCGTTGAATAAAGATCCACTCATTGATTGACCATTTCAATTATATTTCGTTTTATTAATCTTTGAGCTGATTTTATTCGTTTTGTTAAGTTAATATAATCGAACTTTCATACCACCGTAAACTAAATTCCTTATAGATGAAGATAGCATTTCAACCTTTCTTTGGCAAGAAGTCTGTCCATAACGGTGCATAAAACAAATCACTTCATACGTTATCCACTCGTAGTTTCATTCATGACGTTATAATAAAGTTTTTACAAGTCAGTCGGCGCTCTTTTGTCAAAATTAGATCTCTGTGGTGTCAAGGTAATTCTGAGCATTGACCATTGGTTTCGTCTAGAATTGTTGCATGTGGTACTTTTTCCAAACCAAAAGTGGCGTGATATACTAGTGTGGTATATACAACAAGATTGTAGTGTTGAATGTATTTGGTCGATTAAGTTGAGTTAAAACATATTTGTATTTCAATCGCATCAAAACATTCAGTCGTCAATCAAGGCTCCTTGTATTGTTTCGCTAACTTTTACTACGCACTACTCTTGAGATACCAAGAAAAACATGCATTGGTTGTGGTGTAAGCATATATACTGCACTAGAGGCATCGGTTGTTGCAGTGAAGAAATTATACATCTAATTCAAATATAAGAAGATGCGGGGGTACTTTACCTTTGTAATGAATATCTTTGAAGTGATCAATTATTTTCTCAAAATGACTATTAAAACGGCCCACCTGTGAAATAGAAATAAAAATAAATACCGGATGCTTTCATTGGATGTTTTTTTTTAAATATTCCAAAGGTTCGACCGTAAAAGTCGCTAATTAGTTGAAATTTCTATCAAACACTTAATTTTGACATGAATCAAACGACTCTAGCTCACCGCTGCTTGAGAGTGCTATTGTGGGATAGCAGTCGGTTGGATTTGAAATAAGAGTATGTGCACTAAAGCGTGTGGAAAAGCAGCCAGTGGTTTGAAATAAAATACTGTGTAGAACTGGTTAGGGACATGTCATACTTTGAAATATACGCGGACCACTGAAATACAACTAAACAAGTGTGGAAAGTGGTATTAAACTAAAAGTCGATTTACCAACGCCTTTTGACTTTAAGCAACACCTGCATTTTATCCGACAAAATCCTTGTCTCTTTTAAATAAATCAAAACCTTGCACACCACGTTTGAAAGGATTGGAACGAACAGGTGGCATAGTAAGTGACAGAATGCCCTCCGATAATATCACGAAATTATTGGTGTATAACAAGTAAAACACACATTTTTGCAGATATGTTTGAAATGGTTTTACAGTTAAAGTATTTATCTAGTAAGACCCCATCGAACTTTCTCAAAATTTAATTTCTAAAATATCTCTCTCGACCAAAATCGAACAAAGTACAAAGCATCTTCAGCCTCAGCGATGTCACAACCGTTTGTTAAGACAACTCTTGTATAGGCTTATAAGCGGCATTTTTACAAGAGCCTCACATATAAGTACGTTTGAAATATATCTGCACAAGTCTCGAGGGTTTTCGGGATTAATTTAAACTTGTTTATTTTACATTGATTGTGACGGAGGCTTGAAGCTTATTAAATTCACTCTCGGTGACTGTTTCCTGTATACTAAACCAGGGTCGCGCTGATTTGTGGGCGAGTCCCGGCAATTTTCTTCTTGCCTTACGGGGAAAATTGCCGAGACTAGCCAATAAAGAGCCGATTGTTTGATAAATGTAAAGGGTTGAGATTCCCTTTGTCGTTGTCGTTGTAAGTATCAGGATTATCTCTCGGCACAATATATGAATAACTTACCTTAAAGAAGAATGCAAGAACAGCGAGACCGTCTTCTTTGTCCATGGCGTTACTGATGTTGTCGTATTTTGAGTTGTAATGGACGACGTGCATCTATAATGATAAAGACATATCTTACTGAATGAAACATGGATTTGTATCACCTAACATGTAATAAATCCATTTGGGTGTTCATAGCCTTTTGTCAAGTTCTTTATTAGATACCCGTTGAGGAGGACAAACAATTATTATTCTAAAAACAGTGTACTGTCATTAGCTACAGACATATTTAGAGACACGTTCTTCTTCCGTATACACAGAACATTTAGCATGCCTCTCGAAAGGTCTTTGTACATACATATGTTGTGAAGAACAATGTTTTGGTTCATTTACGATAATTAATCCTTATAATGCCGAATATTTTTTTCTAAAAATAGATGTTTGCATTCTCTGCTTTCCAACACCACAAATGTCTGCTTGATTTTGTTGAGGATAGAAAATCAGAGTAGCTAATAGTTTAGATCACAGGCCAGCCGCCAATATATTTTGCGGCTGGACTGGATCTAACCTGTTTGCATAAGCACGAAATCGGTTCCAGCACTATAAGGGTTAATAACTTGTTCTTGTGGGAAGATGCATGAATACGGGACAGTGAGCGCATGTTCGGTACTGGGGAGAACAAATACCACCTGTATCAATTACTCAGTAAGAAAATGCCATGTTAACAGCGCAGACAGAACTTGGGTGTCCTGAAAGGAGGGCGTATACAAGCCTGCTATTAATGAAACTTCACAAATTAAGAACGTCCTTTTACTCAGTTTTCGCTCAGATGTAATTTCTAAATCTTATACCTCACACCTCTTCAGAATTGAGGATCCCAAACACTTGAAATAATTCCAGTAAGAGTTTACAATAGGACGCCTCGCATTGTACTAGGGAAGATGAAAGCTGAAAACTAAAGACGTATTGAAATTAAAGGTGCTTCGTAAAACGTGGGCCTTGGGCCAGCCATTGATATTATACTTTTTAAACTGGAAGCTGAATTCCCATATATCGAACATTGAGACCGGTAAGGTACAAATCTACTAGGCTACAAGATCCTGACTGGTAACACAAGGAACGAAAGCAGCGCAGTGTCCATAGTGATGAATGTTCGCCGATTCAAAGTTAACACACAGTCGGTCGTGACACGAAGTCTACTTTAAGTGAATGATGGTCAACATGATTTGAAATTGAAGTTTCGAGCCAGTAGGCAGCAGGGAACTAGTTTATTACAGTAAATGTATAACCTTCTTTCATAATACATCCAAACAAAGGAACCTACCTCCATCGGGAAGAATTTTCCGTCGATATCATGCTCGGACCCCCGACTGTCCACGGCTCCCCAATGAAAGTGGAACTGTTCGGCAATAAACACGCCGGGTAATCCACCGTGACTTATTCGGTGAGTCTTCTCATTGAGGTTTACCTGGACTGAATGCAAAAAAAAACTTAAAAAATACATACTCTATTATTAATCTAGTTATGCTTTATTTGTTCAAATGTATTATCTCCACGTTGATTGTTATTTTAAAAGAATATCCTGGTATGTGTTTCTTTTCAGATTCCATTATGAGAGTCCCATTTATTTCATGTCATATGAAAAAGGATACACCTATTCTACATCATTCTACAATTTACAAAGATTTAGGTTTTCTATCTCAAACACAACACATAATTAAGTTTTGTACTTTTGTGGTCTCATGTATTAGATTCATTACTATGGATGTCTTTTTTCCATGCACACGACTTCAGTGTGCCACTAAGTCAATGACTTTATCAAGATCCCTTCTCATTCCGAAATAAACTCGCTGCGATTCTTTATAGGCTACAGAACATTGCGAAAGATTAAGTTTTTTCTTACTGAATTGTACCATTAGTTCAATAAATAGTTGGTTTTGTTGCATGTGATTTCTTAAACAATTTAAGTCCCTTTGTTGGTCCTATATATATGTAGCTACAATAACAAGCAGAATACAATGTCTAAAAAGGTTTCCCTCAAAAGCAGTATATCAGTTGGGATACCTGTCCTACATTAAAATGATAGAGGAGAGCATTTTGCATTATCTATCTGGGGCATATAAAAGGCACCTTCCCAATTTAAAGTTCCTTTAAAATCATGCAGTTTTACCAAAAAGTCAATGTCACTCTAGCTTTAGGGTGTCATATTCAATAATTTCAGCGATAAGTCTTCCGAACATTAAAGGGCCTAGGCCTCCTCCGATTTCAAGAAGAAAAACTATAGATTAGAAACGGTTGGAATCCAATGGCTGTGGCATAGCTCAACTTTTCAAGCAGTAGAACAAATAAACAAACAAACGAACCTGTGTGCCCATTGTTTGTCAATGTCATGTTGATGTTTGTCACCCTGTCGTATCCCTCCAATACGATTGGATGAAGCCAGTTCTCGTCGATGATGACGTCATCCGTGATGATGGCGACCGGAGATTGTTTGGTTCCCCCACAATGCGGGTAATCCAAGTGCCAGTGACTGGGACCTGAGAACCAGAAACACGTTGATCTAGCCCGTGGGTATATTGAGTACTACCGAGTGAAAGGTATACACACATACCATAACCTCTTACGAGTTAATGTCAACGTAGGTGTGACGTAATGTTGACTGGGAACCAGTCTATAGAATATAGTGGAGCGAGTAGACAGCGGGAGCCAATTTAAACACAAATATAACCTGTAGAGATTTAGTCCATCACGCTTATCATGCTGCGCTTTCATCTTTAACATAGGAGCTAAGCAGTTACGACAACTCTAGTAAAGATTTGGTGTTACACCATTATTTATCTATCCATCCTCATTTGAATATGTATTAATTTTACTGTAGGCGAATGCATTATATCTTTGAGAAGGTTTTGTATAGTTTTTACTGAAAACATAAGTTCAATGCTATCTCGTGATATACTCTCCTTTTTTCTTGAAATGACATGGATACAAAATCCTTTCCGATATTCATGAATGGACCGTAGGTTGCTCACTCCTAGGAATAACCTTTTATGCTATTGCACACACATACACAATACTCAAAACTCAATGTTTCGTTTGGAATGTTGTGATTCCCCTAGTTGAAAGCAACACACTACAGCAAAGTCTAACGACACGTTTTATTGTTGAAATCTGTTAGATATTTGCTTGATCCAAGCATTCCCTTGCAACATTTGTATCTTGAACCATCCACTGGTGTCGTGTGTAAACGATATAGACGGCTTATTTGCTAGTTATATTTTGATGTCATTAGGCGATACGAGATATTAGTTCTAGTAGAATAAATCGTCAAATGTCAACTGTAAGTATGACATTTCATGAAGCCTGTTCTATCTGACAACATATTTTGAATTGGGACACAGTGGCATTTATAAATGGGTCAGACTTTGGAAGCATTTACATGCGGAAAAGAAACACAATCGAAACAATAATAGCTAACATCTGCTTATAATAAGGGTATTTGAAACTTAAAATCGTTCTTTCTAGTATGCTATGTTTAAATATGAAAATCAGTTACTTAATAAGATACTTGTAGGTGTACAACCTATAGTTGTTTGCTCATCTTACTTTTTCTTTTAAAGTGTACATTTATAGTATACCATTGAACACAAGATAAAGCGTAATAATAACCCAATTCTAAAGCGAAGGAGTTCGTCTTTTATTTGGGTTAGAATAAAGGATAACAAAAGTTGTATGATAGAAATGATTCTACGTACCCATAGTCCCCCTGTAGTACCACTCATTGCCTGAAAATATTATAAAATCTTTGATAGCAAAATTGCCGTTGAAATAAGTAAAGGAAACATTACTTTTCAACAATTTGATGTTCAGATTTTCACGCGAGAAAGTTTTAAGGCCCATAAAAGGAGATTAATGCTATATAAAACTATATCAATTGGTAAACTTTTGGTCAGATTCAAATAATTATCATAAAAAAAAAACCATCAGCACAACTTAAACGTGAAAGCCAAAAAGCATTATCCCAGATTAACCAGCTTAATTGTGTGATTCTTCCCCCCTCCCCCTGACCTTGACAGTTGATACACAAATGTTTGAACCTACCAATCAGAATTCTTTATTTTGAATATGTAAACAAACAGGTTGTTGATAAAACATGATTGATTGAGACTACTATACAAAATAACTTAATTCAAATGAGTCTATTAAAAGGGTTTCAATGCATTCGTTGATTAAGTCTCATGACTTTTATGATCATTATAAAAGAACTCTATATAGTTTTTTAGTAATTTATTTCTACTTATCTCCTTTTATGTGCCTTTAATTACTAGTTTTCGGAATAAAATACTGTTTAGTCTGTCTGTTTAAATTTCAACCGGTAACGTCGGCACGTTTTCGACTATGATAAATAAACGAAATATTATCTTATGTAAGGTAAACCCCCAAAAAAATCAAATGACTTTTGTTATCAAAGATTTCAGATATTTGTGGAATCGGGGGATGTGCAATTGATCATTTGACTAGTGTATATATATAATCTTTTTCGAATTTAATATAAACAGAATTCGTAACAAAAATCTTGGATGAATGAGATAGATTGAATTAGATGAAATGTTACAAGGGCAATAGAAAAACACACCGATTTTCTACCCTGGCAGGGGAAACATGAAGTTATATTAACGATGCATTCTTGCCTTTGTGCACCTTAATATTCTACTCTGTGCTGTTTATTGGTCTCAACTGGATATATGGGGACAAATCGAAAAGGGTCTTAAATGAGCATGGCAAAGTGTTCACCTTGATAACCTCCATAAGTGCACAGAGTTCACCAAGATATGACAATCCTTGGTTATCATGAAACCGCCCACAAGGGAGTTACTTCAAATGATTGCCGACATATTAAATCTAACTATCATTCAAATGACGTAAAAAGAAGAAAAAAGATTGCATAAAACTGCATTTCAAATTTAAAGCCGCCCTGCCAGGTTATCATAGGTCATCCATGTTGAAGGGAACTTGAAATGATTGCCGACATATTTCATATCGCGGTAAAACTGTATTTTAAGATTTCAAGCATGCAGGCATGCGAGGGTGTCACTATCCCGTCACTATTAAATCAAATTGTCATTTCATATGAAATAGATTTGGCAACTTGCCGTTATGAAAGAGACACTGCAAAAAAAATGAAATTTAGAAATGAAAGCATGCGAGTATGATACTATTCCGTCGTAGTAAAATCAAACCGGCATGTCCAATGATATAGATATAACCCTTTTGCCGTAAGGACATAGATACGACCTCATTGGAAGGACCTTGAGCTTTTCTTTCGCTTTGTACGTCACAGCGACAACGTCTAAATCATATGACGAGGATCAATTAGTTACTGAAAAATGCCCCCATTCAATGACCATTCCGTCAGGGCCTATCACTAAAGCATGTGGGCAGAGCCACCGACCTTCAACAGGGTGACTGGGTGAGGGAGCTCCTTCACCTCATGGTATTCTTAAAATGGACCTTCCGTGACATAGGACCATGCGTAGAGGGGAAATGTATTATGCACTGTAACAACACTATTGATTTTTGTTTTTTAAAACAGATGACGGATTTAGGGTTTTATTAACAAAAGTCACAACGGCTGTATTCTACTATCGCAATGGGAAAATTAGAAGTCGCCGGTTTACCTTGATATACCCTGTATTCCCTTTAACCATCTCCCAAACAATAACGACATTTGACTACTTTGTTGCAGACGACTTTAAAAAATATTGTGGGAGAAGGAGAAATTGCTCTTAACGAGCAATTTTCCCTTTTCCCACAAGGTTTTCTACTTTATCAGAAGATTACTTCCCAATTTCATCACATTTTGAAATGTCCTCTGCAAACTCTTTCAATTTGGGACAGTCGAAAATGTGTTGTTTGGGAAAGGGTTAAGACTTGTTATGAGTGTCGACACAATAAACAGGAGCGACACATACCAACAATTCTGAACTGATCATGGTACAAATGTCGGTCCTGATAAAATCCTGGGTTATTATGAAATTATCCATGATGAGGGTCTATCGAATTAAAAGTTACCCTGGTAACAAATTGCATTTAAAGCATAAAATTATGCCAGCATGAGAAGAATCCGTCACAGTACAATAATAAGGTCATTTCAAATGAGCTCATGTCACCACCTGCCGTTATTAGAAAAGAGTATTGACGACCTCCTGGATGATTATGTGTTGTTTCGGGCTTGATGGCATTTTTACGTCACATCAACTCTATCTAAATCATATTACGATTACTCATGTGTTTTAGAAGATCCTCAGACTTGACCAAGCATGTGGGTAAGACCATCGACCTTAAAGTAGGGCACCTTCGTAGCATTCTGAAATTGGCCTAAAACAGTGTCTAAGGTTTATGCGGATAGGGGCCATGAGACAAGAACTCTTACCACACACATGACTCACCCAATTCCACAGAAAATGTGCCGTTGTCATACGAAAACAACTCTTACAGTGCTTTGAATTTATATTTGTCACAAAGCCATGCAAGAATGGAGCGGTTTTTTTCGTTTGTTTGGGAAAACGTTGACTTGAGTCAAGGATTTGAACCGTTGCAACATAAGAACCGCTGGGTGAGATGTCGGCATCAGTTTATGGTAAGCTAGTGTGTCTCGTAAATGGTATGCACTCTCTAATGAACATATTATATTCGCAGGCATCATTTCGAAAGTTTGAAAACTACTTACTACAATGCTGTTTAATATACAAGTACCGATTTTAACACGAAGTACTAGGTCTGAATATTCATATCCTGTTACTGTGAATATATTAAATAATGTTTAACCACCTTCTTCATCGAAGGAAGTTCTTCACAGAGGTTTAAGCATCATTGTACTCACTCCAAATCCGATCGTATTGGTAACAGTTTGTTTGCATAATTTATTGGTCCTTTGGTGACTGTCCAGAATGTGTTGTGTTTTATTATTTTAAAAGGACTCCTGGTATAACAGATTTAACACTTATATTGTATATTCACCAGTCGAATGAGAAGCGACAGGGCTTAGATATCCTTGCCGTCAAGTAGGAGTTTTTTTTTTTGACACGTTGTACAACATAAATACATGAAGCAACACTTCTGCACCGACATTCCGTTGTAACGAGATATGGCAAGATAACTAGGGTCAATATCAAGGTCATTGATAGCCTACCGGGAAGGACTGAGGTTTGAGTACATGTGACGCACAGTATCTGCACTTGACCTCGTTTGGGACATAGAACATACGTGGTTGACATGGCGTCTGGTATCCTTGACCACAATGCGCGACCTTGACATAGAGAGCATGATAGAGTATCTTTGCCAAAGTGTGTGTCTATCTCGTTTAAAGAGTTATCGTTTGTTCTTCAAATATATTGAGCGTACAATTGTGTCGGAAACTTATTTTCATGCTCGACTATGGTGCCTAAAACTTAAATCCATAAACACTCTCAGAGGGTTGCTCGTTTGATTCAGGAGCAAAGCATAAAACAACAAATAGGTGAAATTGAATAGGCCATTTATCTAAGTATAAATGACAATAGACATCATGCGTCTATATATCATAGGCAAATTTAGTTTTGTTCAAATCTTAAAGACAACATGGAAGAATACTAACGACAGAATATTCGTTTGTACATCATGAGTAATTATTGGTTAACCATACGTAATCATTGGTTTTGTTCAAGTTCTAGAGAGACCAATGAAGAATATCAACGACACATTATTCGTGTGCATACCTTATGTTTTCATTGATTTTGTTCAAATTCTAGAGAGACCAATGAAGAATACCAACGACACATTATTCGTGTGCATACCTTATGTTTTCATTGATTTGGCAGACTATCGGCAACAAATCATACATGTGCAGACCTCAGTCAATAATTGTCTTTGTTCAAGTTCTAAAGAGAGCAATGAATATAATCATCGTCAAAACATTCATCCGCATACCTTAGTTAACCATTAGTTTCGTCTAATTTATATAGAGAGCATTACAGAACAGTGGTGCACACACCTTAGGTAGTTGATCTCGATCATCTTTTAAATGCATCATTGCAGACTATCGATAACATACCATTCGTGTGCACATCTTAGTCAAGCCTTGTCTTTGTTCAAGTTCTAATGAGAGCATTTCAGAACATTATTGACGACAAACTATGTGTGTGTACATCATAGGTAAGCATCGATGTGTTCAAATTCTAGAGAGAGAATTGAAGAATATCAGCGAAAAAAATTCGTACAGACCTTAGGCTGGTTTTGATAAAGTTCTAAACACAACATTGCAGAATATCAGCAACAGAACATGTGTGTGCACATCAAAGGTAATCGTTGGTTCAGTTCAAATTAAAGAGGGGGCATTCCAGAACACTACAGACAAAACATTCGTTTGTGTCACTATAGGAAGTCATTGGGATCATTACAGTTCTAAAGAAAGCATTGCATAGCACTAGCGACAATACAGTCGTACACGCACCATAGGCAATCATTGATTTTGTTTAAATGCTTGAGACCGTATTCATATACACATCTTAGTCTATAATTGGATGTGTTCAAAGTTTGTGCATGTACGCAATAATACGATATAAATCAGTTTACAATTAACCCTTATAGTGCTGAAACTTCATACTAATGCAGACAGGTTAGATCTAGGCCAACCGCCAAGTAAATTAGCGGCTGGCCTGTGATTTTACCTGTTTGTTACTCTGAGTATATTTCCTCATTTAAATTAAGCAGGTATTCTAAGGTTTTGGAAGGCAAACGACGCAAACATATTTCTTTGAAAATAACACAGCATTCTAAGTGTAAAACATGTTTCAAATACTGTGATATATGTTATAAGAGTTCAATGACATTTGTTGAAGGACTTTGATATTGTCATATATACCCATTTATATCCTGTACCTTTTGATAAAAAGTCCTACAAAAAAGATAACTTTATTATATGATAATTTGCATATCTTTACAGTATCAATTTCAAACAATACTATCCATTTCCTACGAAGAAAAAAAAACGAAAGAAATACCATTGACATCCATTTCTTTTTAATATGTGAAAACGGATACATATGTAGTCCTTAGCATGTGGTTGAATGTATCCATATAAATATTCAAAAGTCACCGTTACAAATCAAATACAAATATCCCTACTAACCTGCACTTGCATCCAAACTTGGTAAGCATCCCAAATATAGACCTAAAATGGTAAACGCGACAGTACGCAAGTACTCCATCATCTATCGATGCAACGTTATCTTTTAACAATAGTACAATCCCAACGTTCAGTTTTGTTTAAAGGTCAACTAATTTCAATTCACATCCATAGGCTGGTACGGCTTAGACATATCTAAATATGACCGTTACAGGCAAATGCTTTGCTGTCAATGGACATTCTGCCTGTTGTGGCTAAGCCATATCATAATAAGGACATTAAAGGCAGGTGCGTCTTAGTTCACGGTAAGACTGCTACGGCTTCGACAAATCCTAGTAAGGACATAACAGACAAGTGCTTAAACCCCTACCGTGCTGGAACCGATTTCATGCTTATGCAAACAGGTTAGATCCAGGCCAGCCGCCAAACATTGGCGGCTGGCCTGTGATCTAACCTGTCTGCTACTCTGAGTAGCTTTCCTTATCGAAATAAAGCGGATATTCAAGGTTGAGGAAAACAGACGACACAAAAATCTATTTCATTTTAAATTGCCCAGCATTATACGGGTTTAGGTTCACGAACTGTCTGGCTGCCATTTCAAATCCATAGCCCGAGTAATCATGTCTGATGGATTCTCCCTTAGCTCGATGTTTATGGATTTAAACCGTCGTTGTATGAGAAATTGTATTTTTGCCATATATGTGTATCTCAACTGTAATCGTCCGAAGGGATATTTATGCTGAGTTAGATAAAACCTTGAATTACTAAAGATATACTCAAATCAAGTACATGTAATAATGTATTTATCTGCTTTCGTATTCTTGCACTGTTGAAGCCGAGGGCTTTGGAAATCATTGTAACCACAGAAACGTTTTCTTGAAAGGAAGGGTGTATACTTTGTTTGAACAGTAAAGTTTGATTTCAAATAAGAAATTAAATTTCCTTAAAACTGCACAACAAACTGTAATGATATTTCATACGCACTGAAGAATAGTCATTGGAATCAAAATAGGTTCGTTTTTAATTCTTAAGTGTGTATACAGTGAATCTTCATGTATTCCAATAAAAAAGCGTGGCAACGTAGTTGACATACTAAGATAACTTGACGTCTTCTGAACTGATTGTGCTTTCAACAGCTACTTTAAACTGTTATATCAATCAACAATGTATTCTAACTGCATTTTAATTTGACTTCACATTTTCTCTTCTTTGGCCAAGTACCTCTAATGCATGAAAAGTTAAAACCGATATTTCAATGAGGTCTGGCTACTCAAGCCGTATCGGACAGTCGCTAGGCTTACTGGTGGAATTTCAGTCCCATGCAATGAAGGTTGCCGGGACGATTCTCCAACAGAAAAGCTAATTACGATATCACCAAATTGGTTTTATCTTGTTCAAAGCTCATCAAGAATATTTGAGATTACTTTTTATGTATGATTTATACGACATGACTGGTTAGTTTAAACCTGATAATGCTGGGTTATTTTCCAAGGATAGATCATTGTCTTGTCTGTTTTCCAAAACCCTAAACATCTGCTTCATTTTGATAAGGAAAGGTACTCAGAGTAGCAAACATGTAAGATCACAGGCCAGCCGACAATTTACTTGGCGGCTGGTCTGGATCTAACCTGTTTACATAAGCATGACGTCGTTTCCAGCACTGTAAGGGTTTGTGAATAGCAATTCTATCCCATGTCGTAAGCTTCGTACTAGTTTCTTTGAAAGTTCAGCAGCGGCTGTACCGTTGAATTGTGCGTATTTAAATTTAGATCATGTATACAGTGAATCAATATTTACTTACATGGAAATACGGTGCAACTGTTTTGAGATAAACGCATAAAGACTTTACATACAAAGGCTTCCTGAGTTGATCATGGATGTTTCAATATCTACATTTGATTGTATTGCATACCACAGAATCAAAACATATATTGTTTCAATGATCTTTTATTTTGACTTTCAAATTTTCTCATCTCTGTACAAGCACGTTTAAGTCAATATCATTAGTAGACGGCAAATACAACGTGCCAACAACTGCATTTACTGACATGATATTATTTGCATGCCTTGGTGAAATCAACGATATCCCCATTTACGTCATTTGCTTTCCACATTTTCCTGTTGGAGGTGAACCAATACCAGTTATTGCTGGCGCAGTGGGTTACATTTAAACATCTTTTTAGTGCCTCTCTATCTATGATTTGCCTTATATAGCATCATAGCCAGCACTTGAAACATGAAGAAGAAAAAGCCTAAAAGAAGTTACCAACAAATGTAATTTTCCTAATGAAAATGCAAACTAGACAATTGAATATGTTGAGTGGTATTGCCTTTTTACCTTTTTTATGTATGTTTTAGAGTGGGGTATCCAAAAACCCTCGCAGGGATGTTTAAGTCTTTCAAGTGTCTTGTTTTGCCTTTAATTCATTCCACCCTTTTCTAATCTGAGGTTCTAAGCACACCTTATCATAATCTTAATTGTTTTCATAGATGCCTACATATAAATGCTTAAAATCGTTGGTACTCGGGTAAAATTGGGTTTTATTTTCGGTACAAGTAGCAGTAGATTTGAATGTTTTCGAGAAACAGCCTCCTGTTTCTCTAACATACTGCAGACGATTCTCATCGGCTTAACCAGCCCGCATGTCTTTTATTAGAAAGGAGCCATCTTCCCCCTTCTATCAATTGCAAACCGGGTTTTGCAGTATAATTCAAATACCGTTAAAGCGATGTAAAACCCTCACTAACAGAACATCCAAATATCTTTCCAAAGAATTGTTAAAATGTTTTTTAATATGGGCTTTTTGCATATTTCTAATGCTATTAAAATACTTATAATGAGTAAGAAGGACTAACCGTTTTGTGACAATGATTTCTATGGGCTCCTCCCGAAAATCTGTCTAAATGAAGAATAATGGGTTATATCTTTTCCTTTGAATATTTAGGAGAAACAAATATTACAAAATAACAAGTCGCCATTAGTATTTCCTATTGTCACATTAGTTTCTTGAACGTATGCACCAATGTGAGATGATATGGAGTCAAGTGTTATATAAGAAGGTTGTTTGATCCTTGGGCTTTATATCGTTAAGGTCGGATAATGACCCTAATGATATAAAAACGTCAACGTATAAATCCCTCCCCCATTTTACATAAGTTTCTGCATGATTCAATCGCACTTCAGCAGTATAAATTGATCATTTTAACATTAAAGAGAATCGATCATGCTTTTTCATCTTCTGATTTGGAAAAAAACCCTGATCTAATCCTTGGCGCACTTGAAACTAACAACTCACTAAATTTGTGAGAATAGGAGGAAGTGCTTGTGAGGTTCAATTTCTCCTTCACTCACAATGGTGACTACTCGGTTTTGTAAGGAAACTTTTATTTGAAGTTTCACATTAATTTCGTGTGGTATGATGTTCAGCTTTTTGATATCCATTGTCCTGATTTTATAGAAGGTGACAAGTACTTTTATTAGGAAATTCAAATTATACTTACATCAAAAAGATAACACCAAAAGGAATACTAGAACAAGAAAGACGCAACAAACTTTTATTGGTTTAAGGGTTGTGTGTTTTGATCGGCCAGTTGACGACAAAAACAACAAGGACAAAAGCATTTTTATGTTATTTCATCAAAATCATAGTGAAACAGCGATGACTTTTTTATCATTTGCAATATATCGTTCAGTCAGAACGATTTCTATAATCTGCTAGATAAGACATGGTAAAGTGTGATAATATGGAAGAAAGGGTTCAGAATCCATCCATCATTGCATAAGTAGCATGCCAATAGAAATCGCAATCAAATAATCAAACTGTTTAGAGTGCAGTTAACATTGATTGATGACAAATGGTATTTATTTAACCATTAGAATGCTGGGTAATAACTTGAAAATAGATTTCAGTGTCGTCTGCTTTCCAAAACCTAAATATCTGCTTAGTTTTGTTGAAGAAAGATCCTTAGATAAGCGAACAGGTTATATTACAGGCCAGCCGCCAATTAACTTGGCGGCTTGCCTGGATTCAACCTGTTTTGCATAAGCATAAAGTCGGTACCATGGCATTAATGTTACAGAGGAAAGCATTTCAAGAAAAATCGATTCATTTGCCAGCTAAATAATTGTTTGTGGCAGCACTGTTTCGTTGGAAGTTTTGACATCAGAATGGCCGAAGTGATGTAAATTGAATATGCTGAATTGTTGAAACCGGTTTTAACCGTATGAAAGTATTCATTTGGTAATTGCATTTGATACCATCAAAGACATTGTCGTTAGTACAAATTGCATTCTGTTGAAATTGTTATGTACATGTAAACCTAGGCCATGTCTGAAGGGAGTACACAACTTTGTAAATGCCTTCTTGTTAATTAAACTTATGTCGCATGTACTTTAAGAACCTTAATCGTAAGTTTCACGAGAAATATGATAATTAGCACTCAAAAACTCGAGGACATGTCAGCAATAAAAAAATCAGAAAGCTTGAAAGCTAACATGTTGTGTTGTATAAGGGGTTGGCAAATTGCGTATTTATTCAAGAATTATTTTCGTTGAGTGGAGGGATGAGATATTTGTGCGTGTGTGCTTTTTACGAGATGTTTTGGTTTCTGTCAAAACCAATTATTTCGGGTGTTTTCAAGTCCAAAGTACATTGTATACATTATACTTGAGAATTGTCGAGGAGCTTTCGCTATGCTTGGCTTACACGTTTACGTACAGAAGGTAAATACGCGTGTAAATTATAAGGTCTATGCTATAGAACATTCGGGGTATAGTACGCTCGAAGCATGTCAAGATTTAAGTGTTGTCAACGCCGAGGCAAATTCTTCAACTATGTTTTCTCATCGGTCTGCAGGAGTCTATGTAGCCTCGTGGTTAGCGTTATGAACTTGAAAGCACAATGCGCCTATTTGCCAAGGCTCAAATCGCGGATGCGGTTGATTTAGAATTGTGTGGGAGGTTTCTTACCGGGTAACTTACGGAATACTGTTTATCTCATATTTTGTTCGGTCATAATACGCAACTTAGCAAGTGTGTCTTCTTCCATTCGTGATGTGTCAGGCATCGTAAAGAAAACAATATTGTTTTAAACTTCTTTATTTTACATCAGTTACGAAATAGGTTCTTACAACTAAGACATATTTCACTCTCGATTCTGCTTGCTGGAGTCAACCAGTATTAGCGCCGAATGTTGATTAATGAACGCGTATTAATGGACCCCGCTATTCACATAACTCAAACCCACGACCCTCGTATCCTTTTGTCTGTACCTGAATTGTTTGTATTTAATCACCAAGGAAAAATCAATTTGGTCCAGTTGTTCCTAATCTAAGATTTGAGAGAGTTCTAATTGGGGTCTGAGACCTTGCATGATTGAAATGGTATGTTTTATTGTGTTTCCCCTTATAACCACGCTATCGGATACTGATCGTTTTATGGGCCCATTTCCTATCTCTTAAAGGGTAATCGCGATGGTGTCATCAATATATGAGCAATAAAGTCGGGAGCACGAGTTGTGTATAAATTTTCGCTTAGATTGTGGCGCCGGATAAGCATATACAGTCTGATCTAAAAAAAAAAACATATTTTGTACAATAGAGACCGCATGTTTTAACCCTTTCCCAAACGCCAGATCTTCGACAGTCACAATTTGAAAGAGTTTGCAGACGACTTTTCAAAATGTGATAAAATTGAAAAAAAATAATCTTATGATAAGACAGAAATCATTTTTGGAAAAGGAGAACATGCTCATTCAAAACAATTTCTCGTTTTCCCACAATGTGATCCAGAGTCGTCTGCAACAAACTGGTCAAATGTCGTTAATGTTTGTTTATAGGTTAAGACGTCATGATAGCTTTCGGCTTTGATTTATTTTCAAGAAATTGATAAAGCTATTGGTTAGATAATACTCATCCTTTTTGGAAGAGCTAATATTCAACGTGAACCGACTATGAGATTTCTTACCTTTTGGTTCCTAAATTGGTTCCACTGACCTAAGAGCACCAATGGTGACTGTTACGTTGATCTAGGTTAAGTATGGATCTATAAAATGACAACCTTTGCCTGAAAGCAAAGTGTGCTGATCTTAGGCCAAATCAATCAACGATTTCCTCCAATTGACTGGGAGAGGTTTTACTATATGGTTAAGTTTAAAGATATTTTGTTCAAGAAATAAACATCATCATAGGGCCGCGTCACGCGAAAAGGGGCACTCGGACATAAATAAAAACCGCTGACTCAGCTCTTTCTTAGTGCTATTATTCCAGCATCTAGTCACGACAGTTATCATTTGTATTTATCTAAAGGTAGAACTTGATGTCCTCTAAGATGGCAAACAGTGTAACCCCAGACCAGCCGGCTGGTCTGGGGCTACACTGTTTGCTATGTCCGAGTGCCCTTTTTCCCATGACGTGGCCCATATACATTACAAACAGTTAAGTGAAACGGCTTGCCAAAAGAGTAATCAATTCGAAAGGAAATCAATACAAAGCATTCGATTAGCTCGATATATCGTTCGCTAGAGAGACAGACCCATCAAAGTCGTCATCTAATACGCATACCATGTCAGATTCCGTGTTTTCCCGGGCGTGAAATAAAAATCCCACTTTTATGTCGGCTCTCTGCAATGAAACTCGTTTACAAAAAGTTAAATGGGGCATACTTGTTCGCAGCAACGTTAAACGAAAGGAAAGGAATCCTGTTTCATCGAAAAATGCCATTCTGGCGGTGACCGGCAAAGGAAGAAATGAGATTTCTGCATCTTTGCGGAGAAAAAAGATCATGCTGTATTAGGAATAGAATAAAATTTTAATGACTTTAATACGTACAAGCATACCTCGTCATGCAAACAAATACATTTCTAACATAAACATACATACAATTCTACACGGATACAAGGAACATGTTTCACAAATTATGTTGCTTACTTCAATATATATCCAAATCATATCAAATTAGAAATATTTATATTTAAAAACGTCTGGATAAGCAGGTAGCCCCTGTTGACAGTTTATTCACTTTTGATTAACGGTAATGACAGTAAAAGATATATGTTATGTTCACACTTTATCAAAACACTTTATCAAAACAAAATTGTGCCAAAATGTGTGCCAAATAAACATAAGCCATCTCATATCAGAGACAGCGTTATAGAATTAAAAAGCTACGGGTCATTAAGAGGACAATAACTTGCCCCTTCGTTTTTTTTTTCGGGAACCAGGCTACATGGTAAGCACGTCAAAACTTGGCTCTTGTTTGTTTACATTTTTCTCGGATTTTCCATCATTTCTTGTCTAAATTTTTGTATGGATAGCTGGCTAAATGTACCCTGCAGTCAAATCAGCGCGAAATTAGTAATTTGAAATTACGGTTTGTCTGAAATCGACTGATTTAACATTTGCCTTTTATGCATTCTTAACTTTTTGTGTAGCCATTTTGTTTTTCTAACACTCTACCTACCGTCCAAAATCGTGCATATCGTCACGCATGATTGAACACACCTGTCTACCCGTTTAAATGAGGTAAACTCGCTTTAGATATAAACCCTTTGTTCCCCCGAGCTTATTTAAAGCATACTATATAGGTGTACATATTGTTTACATGTTTGTCGGTCTTAGGTCATCTTAAACCATCCTTATAAAAAACTGCATTCGTTTTAAAGAGCCAGAATTTGCGTGCTTCGAATGTAAATCGGTTTAGACCTTTTTTGTATAGTACCTTTTATATAGCGACTTTGAACACAAATTAAACATACATATCATAAAAAGAGTCACTAATTACCGGATCCACTTGTTATTACAGTATTGTAACATACCAGTGGAACTGTTAATGTTGGTATTTTTAATTTTTGCTCCCATTTGTATTAATGGTGACATTTGAGCATTGCCCCTTTTAGTCTCTTGGTCGTTTTTTACCAGTCCGTCTGTTGGTACCCAAATTGTAACCAACAAGTGGAACTGTTAAGTTTTTGGATGTGTGCTGCTGTCGTTTACTATATAGACACTAGTGTCTCAGATTTTTTTTTTCTTTCAGAATTATAACGTTGCAACAGTATCATTGTATAGGTTTCCTTGTCTATAACTGCTATACTACCAGTAGGTGTTGTTGTTGTCTATTTTACCTGGACTGTAATTGAAAAGTGGCATGGTTATTCCCAGTGTTTGCCTTTTTGATGTAACCATTTAGTACTAGTCACTTACACAATTTGTTAGTGTTTAGATAGTCGTTAAATTAGTTCGTTCTCATATAATTGCCACTCACATTGAGATCAACTCACGAGATCACTCACGGTGTACTTTGACCATAGTGTATACTAAACGCTTCAACCATGAACTCCTCATGCAGTGACTTGCTGCAACCATCTAGTCCAATTAATCCACAAATTGCAAAGCGCGGTGTCAAACGAACAAAGGTACGACAGCCTGGCTCTGATTCTTCTGTTGATGGGGATCTGTCTTACTTGGATCTTGATACGGGGGCCATTCTACCAGCTTCACAAGAAGAAAACAAGATAACACTACCCATCTTTGAGTTTGAAAAACTGATGAGAAAAATCGATAGCCTGCAAAGCCAGTTCGCAAAGATCGATGATTTGCAAAGATGCATGGGCAAACTTGACAAACTGGACAAACTCGATGCAATCGAAGAAAGTGTACGATGTTTAAACGGCAAAGTCAACGATATTGACGAACGCTTGCGGTCAGTAGAGTCCAGTAATGTTGAACTTCAACACGCAACAGAATTTGTCGGTGCTAGATATGATTCCCTGAATGACAAACAAACGGAGCAATCTAAACACGTGAATGAACAAGATATATCAATTAGATCGTTGTCATCAGAAAACGATCAGTTAAAGCGATCCCTGTCAGAAATCAGTGAACTCCATGATCAACTGAAAACCCAAGTCCTCGATAGTAAATGCCGCGAAATGCGTGACAATCTGGTTTTCACTAATATCGAAGAAATGTTGCTGACGAGCAATTCTGGTAAAACATATGAAGACACTGAATGCGTTCTATCCAACTTCCTCTCGACCAAACTGAAGATTTCCGATGTCTAATTCGAACGTGTTCATCGTGTCCCTACAAACTTTGATCCAGCTCGTAATCGTCCACGTCCGATCGTAGCCAAGTTTTCCTTCTATAAGGACAGAGAAAGAGTCCGTCGTTCAGGGCATATGCTTCGTGGAACAGACGTCTATATTAATGAGCAATTCCCAGATGAGATGGAAAAGAAGCGGCGCGAATTGTATCCCCTCATGCGACATTTTCGTAAACAAAACAAACACGTGGTACTTGTTCGTGATAAACTATTTGTCGATGGTAAAGAGGTTAGAGCCGGTGATGTTGACATATCTTTAATAAATAGATCCCGAAGACCTGGCACCTTTGGTGAAAGGCATCAACAGTTGAAATCACATAGAACTTTACATAAAACAAACTCCTGGCGCCAACCTACTGAAAAACAACAGAACGGCACCAATAGCCGACAAGAGTCTACGTACCTATAGGGGGGCCCAGGTGGACTTTCTTTTTCGTGTCTTAATGTGTGTGGCTTAATGTCAAATCGAAATATTCCAGAATTTGTATCCAAAATTAAATCTGTTGATATTTTTTCATGTTTTGAAACTCACTGTGATGATCTTGACATTTTTGACCTTGACAATTATTGTTGTTACTTTAAAAATCGAAAGCAGAAAACATTCAAAAGGTCAGGAGGAATCGCTACTTTTGTAAAGAAAGATTTGTTAGAATATTTTTCGATTGTCGAAACGGATTGTGAATACATTCAATGGTTTAAACTCGATAGGGACTTATTTGGCACTGAAGAAGATGTTATATTTGGTGCGGTATATATTCCCCCGGAAAGCTCGAAGTATTTTAACAATAATATTCTGGAATGTTTTCATAATGAAATAAGACAATTTAATTTAACTTTAACTATAAATATGTTGTGTTACTTGGCGACTTCAATTCTAGAATCTCCAACATCCCTGATATTGTTGTCATAGATGATCAAATATTTGGCAATGTTGATGTTACAGATGCAGATATCCATGAAACATTGTATATATGCAATGCATCATCTACTCGATGTTCTATGGATAAAACTGCAAACCGTTTAGGTAAATTGTTGGTAGATTTTTGTAAATCTGAAAATTTAATTATTCTAAACGGAAGGTCCTTTTCTGATAGGATGGGACGATTAACATGTGGAGATACATCAGTTATCGATTATGTGATTTCATCATGTGAAGCGTTATGTTTATTCACAGAATTCAATATTGACGAGTATTCCCCTTTACTATCTGACGTTCATTGTAGTTTAAATTTTTCGTTGTCACATATCGCTCCTGATTGTAAGAAAGGTGTTCCACAAAAAGATAGAATTCGCAAATGGAAACCAGAGGAAGAAAATAATTTTATTGATAACATTAACACGTCAGTAATTGATGAATCATTAAGGAGACTTTCAGATAATGAAGTTATATTTGATGAATCATCAATTAATGATATAACGGATTCGATCGAATCGGCCCTTGTAGAATCGGCCAAAAATACTTTTGGTGTATATACGCACTCAAACAAAAGGTTTAAACAAAATAAAACCTGGTTTAATCACGAATGCAGAATTGCAAGAAATGAATATCACAGGTGTAAACGTAAATACAACAGTGCTAAGAACACTGAAAATAAAATAAATACGCTAAGCTCGTCTAAGAATTACAAACGTATAATTAATAAAAATATAAATGCACATAAAATGGAAGTACGCAGGAAAATTAGAAGCATGCATAGCACTTCACCTAAAGAGTATTGGAAATATATTAATAGTATAAATGTCAAAAGGGAAGAACCAATCATTGATACTGATGTATTTTATGATTTTTATAAAAATTTGAACTCGAGTAATGTTGACGAAAACGAAATCGCTGAACCTGAGTTTCCTGAAATACATTTAGATCACAGTTTAAATGACACGATAAGTATAGATGAAATTAAAATGGCCATCAAAAAGCTTAGCTCTGGTAAAGCAACTGGTATTGACAATGTCTCAAACGAATATATAAAAGCGACGATGGATACATTGATGCCTCTCTACTGCAAATTATTCAATAAGATTTTTGACACTGGTATAATTCCAGAATCATGGTTAGTTGGTTGCATTGTACCTATTTTCAAAAATAAAGGTGATTTTTCGGATCCCCAAAATTATAGGCCAATAACTCTTTTAAGCTGTTTAGGCAAAGTATTTACTTCTATTTTGAACAATAGGATAAGTGATTTTCTAGAAAATAATTTCCTAATAAATGAGAACCAAGCTGGTTTTAGGAAAAACCATTCAACAGTTGACCATACCTTTATCATTCATACCTTAGCAGAAATATGCAAACGCAGAAACAAAAAATTATTCTGTTGTTTCATAGACTTCCAAAAGGCATTTGATTCAGTTTGGCGTGCAGGTCTTTGGAAAAAACTGAAATGTTATAATATAAATGGAAAAATAATTGATATCATTCAAAACATGTATAATGGTATAAAGTCCTGTATTTCAGTAAATAACACAGTATCTGACTTTTTCCCGTGCGCTAGAGGCGTTCGACAAGGTGAGAACCTATCACCTCTGCTATTCTCTTTATTTTTGAACGATGTTGAAAACTTTTTGCTTACTCATAATAATGTAAGTGTAGAATTAAGAGATGAGCAGATTGACCTGTATTTAAAACTAGTGGTTATACTCTACGCTGACGATACTGTGTTATTTGCAAATAGTGAGGAAGATCTTAATTCTCTCCTGATCACCTTTAACGATTATTGTACATTATGGAAATTAGACATCAATTTCGATAAAACAAAGGTTATGGTTTTTGGCGATAAATTTAATCGCAGTAGAAATGTATTTATAAACGACCACCAAATAGAAGTTGTTGATACCTTTAAATACCTTGGTACACTATTCTCTAAAAATAGAAAGTTTACATCTGCTAAAAAGCATATTGTTGAACAAGCAAGAAAAGGTCTCTTTGGTCTATATAGAAAGATAAGAAATCTTGATATTCCTATTGATTGCCAATTAAAATTGTTCGATTCTACTATATTGCCTATTTTGACATACGGTTGTGAGGTCTGGGGTTTCTCTGACTTGATTTTGATAGAAAAAGTCCATACTGATTTTATGAAACACATTTTAAATGTAAAACGTAGTACACCTCATGTTATGTTGTACGGTGATCTTGGAAGATACCCTCTCTGTATTGCAATTAAAAAAGAATCATTGGATTTTGGTATAACCTTATTAATAACCAACATAAGCTGTCTTTTGTGCTATACAATTTCATTTTTTCTGAATATGTTAGATCGGATAGACCTGATAATTGGTTGTTGTTTGTTAAGTCTATATTAGATGAGTGTGGTCTGAGTTACATTTGGACCAATCAATATTTTAATGGATCTAAAGACATGCTATTAAAGAAAGTTGAAAATAGTCTTAAAAATCAATATTCACAAATGTGGCATGGTCAGATCTCAGACTCTTCTAAATGTTTAAATTATCGTATGTTCAAAAGTGAACATAAATACGAAAACTTTTTAAGTAGTCTACCCACATTCTATGTACAGAGCCTCATTAACTTCAGAATGTGTAACAACTATCTTCCTGTAGAAAGGCTCCGATGGTCAAGAGTGGATTTGAATGATAGAATATGTACACTTTGTAACTCTGGTGATATTGGTGACGAATTTCATTATCTTTTTAAATGCTTGTATTTTGCAAAATCTCGTAGACAATTACTGCCACACAGATATTTACATAATGTTAATGCTTACAACTTTCAAGATCTGATGAATGGGAATGATGAAACGCTACTCAATGTCTGTAAATTTGTCACTATTTTCCTTAAGCATTTCACAAAAACCACCGGGCAGATATCATAAAATCATGATTACTGTCCAGATTTATAACTATGATTAATAAGACAATTGTCCGTCTATTTCCAGAAAGTCGTTTTTTTTTTCACCAAATAATGCGATTTCCTGGAATTAAACCGACAACAAACCTCTGTTTTTTATATAATTCTCTACGAGTGGGTGGGGTGTTAGTATGTGGATTTGTGTGTGTGTGTGTGGGGGGGGTGGGGGTGCGCGTGTGTTTGTCTGTTTATGTGTGCGGATGTATGTGTGCTTGTAGCCTGGTTGATTACTTACTTTGGACTTTGTATTTGTACCTCATATCACAAATGTATGTGCTGAGTGAATAAAAAAAAAATAACTAAATCTTCGCCTTTGCTCTAATCTAGGTCTAATATATTTGGGATACAACGATTGGTATCCCGGTAGACGTATTGAGTCCCAGAGCGGTACAACCCCTAAGACGGGATAAGTTGTACGTACTCTGAGCGGCACTGCTACTGCCCAAAACGGAACTAATCACATATCAAATTGTTTCGATAATTTCTTTCCTGTGTTTTCATTTAATGAGGCGTGATATATTCGTGAGTCATCACCATGGCGTTTTTCTTTCTATTTTTGTAGGAAACTGCGCAGTATAGTGTGCACTCAAACTCAAGATCATATGAGACAACATGCATTTATTTGAGAGAGGATAGACATCATTGCAACATAAGGAAATATGTTCTCTTTTTTCAAAAATGTAGTTTTTTCTCATTTTCTGCTATTATCATTGTAAGGAGAATAAATTGACATGCAGAAGTTGGTAATACTACACGAGAACCTTTTCCGTGATGCGACTTTATTATTTGTTAATGTTGTGCATGAATGATGAGATGAAAACAGCGAAGACTCATCTGCTTTTATATAAATAAAAAAACATCTTAACTCCTACCACACAATAGCATTTGGACCATGCTTGCACCATGCTGCAGATGAATTTTGTAAATGACGATGTAAATAAGACGGCAAAAAAATAATATTAAACTTTCAAACTTTACAGGAATATTTTCTATCGTTTACCTGTAAACCAGTGTTTCGCTTGCTTCCTGTTCTGAGCTATTATACACCTTTGTTGGGCTTTATCTGTTGCACACTATCTCTCAGTTACTGGCAGCCAGGTTTACAAGAATTCCAGGTTTAAGATAAAATACCGATAATCCGCCATTTTGAAGTGAATTCTTCTGTCGGATTACTTCGGTCTTTCTCGGTATACGTAGGTCAGGGCCGGAATATTTAGCATTAATCCGAATAGTTCCGGCCCCGACTGATGTGTACCGATAACGACTTAAGAATTCCGAAGAAGGAATGAGTTTTAAAACGGCGGATTCTGGGTATTCTACATTGAAGCAATTGGACAATGTTAGGGAAACCGGGGACCATATCCACTGCATCTTGATTGTTTGACTTGACTTTTGTGCTAAAATGAGCAATATCATAAATAGGTTCAAAACAGACATTGCACCTTTTCATGAATGCTATAACAGCATACGCGCTTCCAAAACTTAATTTAAAGCGACCAAATGTTTAATTTTAAAGTAAGAAACACACTAAGGGTATAAATAATATTAAAACGTCAACTTGACATAATAAAAACTTGAGTGAAATATTAACAGGTAAGAGATGAGAAAGTGTGTTGAAATCGGGTCAACAAAAGATCAGAAGTCACAAATACATGTATCTTTTTCTTAACAAAATGAACGGCAGAATTTTTATTTTATTTTTCTCTTTAATTTTTTATGCTTTCTGTACAGCATAATGTGGAGTCAAAAGTTCATTTCTATCTGTTTTCGTTTAGAACATTACACCTGTAGTTTACGTGTGTCAACTGTGTCAATTGTGTCCATTTATCAAACGTCAAACAAGTGTGTTGTAATATATGTACGTTTCAGGAATGGGGTTAACTGCATTTGTTTAAAAAAAACCTAACGTAATGTCACTAAATAACGGCTCGTTCTACCAATACGTCTAGAACAGATCGTCAGTCTTATGGTTCAATAAAGAGAAGCCGTTGCTTCAGGTGGTTCCATTCAATAAATGGTAGGATTATACGTGTAAGATATGCCTCATATTCATCACGTTTTACGGCAGATCCTTTGTTTCACGAGGAAACCGTTACAAAGTATTGTTCTGTTTTTTGGGTTGTTTTTTTTGACCCGACACTGACCCTTCGGTGACAATGGCATTTCCCATTACCCAGGCTGTATCTAGAAAAAACAACACGTCAAAATATGATTAGAAAAAGTGCGAATGTACAAAAAAAAAGATTGATAGTCCTTCTATAGTACATCCGTGCGTCGACCTAGTTAAGGTAAGAAAGGACTTGAAATCACAAGACCCTTTTCCGTGTGGGTTGAAAAACCGGTGACGGCATTCGAACAGTCTACCTGTTTTGACCGAAAATCACTTAGCACCGTAGCCACACAGTGAATGCATTATTAGATGCAATGTTTGCTGTAGGATTTTGGCGATTCTTATAGGAATTCTTACTTCCAGATATTTGAAGAAAATACCCTGAAAAGTAGTTGCTGTGATACCAGAACGATCATATGAACCTATGTAGTGTTCAATTTGTTATTTTTTTCTTGTACTTTTCATTCTACATTCGGGTGTTTGTTTGACGAGAAACTGTATAGTTTCAGTCATTAAATAATTCTTAACATTGATCTTGATCATTTGAATTTTCATGAGAGGAAGTTTCTGGGCGTTTGATAAAGGAAATTCCACTGGTTCTACCCGTCTAATCCAGGGCTTATGAGTAGTGTAAATAACCGAGTGATTACATCTTTATAAGAAACAATCACATTTGTTCAGTGAAAAAAAGTATCGTCTAAATAATAATATGAATTCTCTTGACGCGATATCAAAAGCCCGTTAAGGCAAAATACCAATATTCCGCCATTTTGAAAGTATTTCCTATGTCGGATTACTTCGGTCGCTCTCGGTATACATCAGTCGGTGCCGGAACGATTCGCTTTACATAGAATAATTCAAGCTACGACCGATGCATACCGAGAACGACCGAAGTAATCCGACGAAATAATTAGTTTCAAAATGGCGGGCTATGGGTATTCTACCTTAAAACACATTTCAAAAATAAAGTCCATGCGTACTCTTATTTTTCATAAATTCGAGAAAAAACGTAGAATCACCAACCTCTTCTTAACCCTTATAGTGCTGGAATCAACCTCATGCTTATGCAAACAGGTAAGATCCAGGCCAGCCGGCAATTAAGATGGCGGCTTGCCTGTGTTCTGATCTGTTTTCCTACTCTGAGTAGCTTTCCTGTACGAAATGAAACATACATTTAAGGTTTTGGAAAGCAGACTCCACACAAATCGACTTTTAGAAAATTACACAGCGTTCTAAGGGTTAATTTCCACACTCGTAGTGTATGCCACCTGATGCTGTCATATCATAATGTTTTTTATAAAGTACAAGCCACTTAATATGTAGGACAAAAGGACAAAAACTAATCACCTCCGCTGCATATAACTGTGCATCTTAGCAGCCATTCAATCATTAATGTTGGAGACTTTACCGCGGTAGTTTATTGTGCACAGGAGCAACCCAGAAGCAGGTGAAATTTTTATATCTAACAATTTAAATGAAAAAAAAACAAACATTATGCATTCCTTTTTGTTACGAACGGTATACAATGATACCTAACTAAGCACTTGTGGAAGGTCAGGAATTCTAAACAGCAAACATTATCGGGCCATGTTCGTGCGTTGTACAATTCTCCAAGAAAAAAAAGAAAAATATTTAATAAAATCTGGGTTTTCATTCTTTCAGCTATTATTATAAGACAGCACAGTTCATTTAAGTTGCTTGTTGGGCTACAGGTAAGCTTGAAGCAGCGCAACATGTTACCTGTTAAAGTCAGTTTTCGACTGTAGTATGCAAGACGTTTATTACATACTGCTCAATCGCAGTCGATGGGTGCGAATGACCTAAGAACATCACCCATCGACTGAGATTTCTCTGCCGAGTGTTAGACGTAATGCCGTTATAAAGCATAGGTTATTACTAACCATCAAAACCGAAAAGTTGATGGTCAACTCATGCGAGGTACACGGTGTTGAAACGAAATTAAAAGTCCAGGTGCTAAAACTTAGTACCGGTTGACCGCTAATTTAACGGACAATCGGTATTTAATAAGGGTGTACCCTTATTTTTAACGGTTGACCCCTAAATTTTAGGTACACCGTTAAATTTAGCGGTGTACCCTTATTTTAAATGGAGGTTCACCGCCATTAACAATTTCGGTCTATTCCGTTCACCATAGTTGATATAGTTGGCAAAAGTAGGTGAACAAAGCAAACATACCCGTTCCGTCATGAACACGACTATCTTGTTCGGACATGACATCGTAAACATTGGTCGCGTGATTCCCTCGCTAGATGGTTATACAGTCGAACTTGTGTTAAGCGGCCAGCGTCTGGGACAGAGTAAATAGGATGTCTAAGAGAGGTTGGCTGCATAATACAAATTAATGTACACTATAAATCAAACAATCCCTTTTTCATGTTTGGAATTTTGAATGATTTGTATTTTCTAGAAAATATATATTAATCAGTTTAAATACTTAATATAACATTAATCGAACTTTCTCTTAGTAGGCTATTTTGTCTACACACAGGTTGTTGTGGAGCATTTCTTATTGCTAACAATGTCAGGACGGGCGTTTGTCACGATGTGTGCCGTTTACATGGCGTCATGTATCCTTTCCGTACACCTCTTCTCCGCTGGAATTTTCTACGCTTGTCTTTTGGAGAAATATGGCGAGGGTGAGGTCAAAACCAATTTGATCGGTGCTCTTAACTCGTCCTTCACGTGTCTTCTAGGTAGGATATCTTTACCATTTTCCTAACGAAGGATTACGTTGCTGTTCCTCTCTGAAAGAAACAAAAGGGCTCCGTTATTAAAGAGAAATATTATTTTGAGAAACTGGTGAGAAATTATTCTAAATTGTTATTTAAACGCGTTTATGTATAACATATGTGTTTTCACCGCTGAAAAAAAAGTTTTCAAACTGGGTAAGCCGGCAAAGTAATTCAAAAACGTTTATAAATACTCAAAAGATAAAACTCTAGTATTGACAAGCTCTTTACCACCAATGGAATATATTTTATTTGATTCTTATATACCATTAAAATGGATATATTACAGCCCTTATATCTTATTTCAAATAAACCGAAACATCCAACTCATTTATTAAAGATTTGATTCGTTACAACAGCTCCCTTGACAAGTGTCTTCATGAACCGCTACTCCTGCAGAATAACTATTGTTCTGGGGACAATCCTCATTGCCATCGGAAATATGCTGAGTGCATGGACCACAAACATTACAGGGTTAATACTCACGTTTGGCTGTGTGGCAGGTGAGCTAAACTTCTGTTGTAAATTCCTCGAATATAGTTATATCCCTTTAGTGAATAGGCCATACGCTATTTTTTCTTCAGAAAATGCGTTAATGTGAGATATTATGGTATGGCGCACCAAAATGAAAATGCTAATCAAGCAGAAATTTGCTGGTGGGGCAGTATTTGAATGGTGCTCCACTAGCAGATTGCTGATCCAGCAGTATTTGAATGCTGCTCCACTAGCAGATTGCTGATCCAGCAGTATCTGAAAACTGCTCCACTAGCAGATTGCTGATCCAACGCTATTTCAATGCTGCTCCACTAGCAGATTGCTGATCCAGCAGTATTTGAATGCTGCTCCACTAGTAGATTACTGATCCAGCAGTATTTGAATGCTGCTCCCACTAGCAGATTGCTGATCCAGCAGTATTTGAATGTGGCTCCACTAGCAGATTGCTTATCCAGCAGTATTTGAATGCTGCTCCACTAGCAGATTGCTGATCCAGCGCTATTTGAATGCTGCTCCACTAGCGGACTACCGATCCAGCAGTATTTGAATGCTGCTCCACTAGCAGATTGCTGATCCAGCAGTATTTGAATGCTGCTCCACTAGCAGATTGCTGATCCAGCAGTATCTGAAAACTGCTCCACTAGCGGATTGCTGATTCAGCAGTATTTGAATGCTGCTCCACTCGCAGATTGCTGATCCAGCAGTATCTGAAAACTGCTCCACTAGCAGATTTCTGATCCAGCAATATTTGAATGCTGCTCCACTAGCAGATTGCTGATGCAGCAGTATTTGAATGCTGCTCCAATAGCAGATTTCTGATCCAGCAATATTTGAATGCTGCTCCACTAGCAGATTATTGTTCCAGCAGTATTTGAATGCTGCTCCACTAGCAGATTGCTTATCCAGCAGTATTTGAATGCTGCTCCACTAGCAGATTGCTGATCCACTAGCAAATTGCTGATCCAGCAGTATTTGAATGCTGCTCCACTAGCCGATTGCTGATCCAGCAGTATTTGAATGCTGCTCCACTAGCAGATTGCTGATTCAGCAGTATTTGAATGCTGCTCCACTAGCAGATTGCTGATTCAGCAGTATTTGAATGCGGCTCCACTAGCAGATTTCTGATCCAGCAATATTTGAATGCTGCTCCACTAGCAGATTGCTGATTCAGCAGTATTTGAATGCTGCTCCACTAGCAGATTTCTGATCCAGCAATATTTGAATGCTGCTCCACTAGCAGATTGCTGATGCAGCAGTATTTGAATGCTGCTCCAATAGCAGATTTCTGATCCAGCAATATTTGAATGCTGCTCCACTAGCAGATTACTGTTCCAGCAGTATTTGAATGCTGCTCCACTAGCAGATTGCTTATCCAGCAGTATTTGAATGCTGCTCCACTAGCAGATTGCTGATCCAGCAGTATTTGAATGCTGCTCCACTAGCCGATTGCTGATCCAGCAGTATTTGAATGCTGCTCCACTAGCAGATTGCTGATCGAGCAGTATTTGAATGCGGCTCCACTAGCAGATTAATGATCCAGCAGTATTTGAATGCTGCTCCACTAGCAGATTACTGATCCAGCAGTAATTGAATGATGCTCCACTAGCAGATTGCTGATCCAGCAGTATCTGAAAGCTGCTCCACTAGCAGATTGATGATCCAGCAGTATTTGAATGCTGCTCCACTAGCAGATTGCTGATCCAGCAGGATTTGAATGCTGCTCCACTAGCAGATTGCTGATCCAGCAGTATTTGAATGCGGCTCCACTAGCAGATTGCTGATCCAGCAGTATTTGAATGCTGCTCCACTAGCAGATTGCTGATCCAGCAGTATTTAGATACACCTCAAGCAGGAATTTGTTTTTCGACCACTATATCAATGCTTCTCCATTAGAAAGTTGCTAAACGAGAAGGATTTTAAAATCGCTGCTTTATCGGCGAATTGCTGATCAAACCAGATATGTTTTAGATCATACCTTACATTTGCGTATCTGCTGCAAAACATTTTTCAAACCACAGCGTGTATTTCTCATGCCATTTTTGTTGCCAATTGGTGGTTTCTATTCGAAGCAGTAGGCAATTCGGATCCTTGGAGTTAACTAATACAAATAGATAATTAATTATGAAATATAAGGTGATTATTTCGACCCGTAGTACATTAAATATTGCCAGTATCAATGATAAAACCAGGTTAAAAACGTGTCATTTAAACGTGGTATTTCCAAAATAGAATTATTTAACACATTGTCATTATTTCAAACGAGAATCTGTAATTCAAATAACCTTATCAGTTCCTATAATGATTTTGTTTAAAGCATACTAGCGCTCAGAAAAACTGCAAAACTTGGTAATATGAACTATAAATTATAATAGAATATGTTGAAACATAGCGAAAAGCCAGGGGATCATGACCATGTAACGCCTACACTATTTATTATCTTTTTTTCAAAGTGCTATTTACACAACTTTTGTGCCAACCAATTTAACTTCATTGTATACATTTGAGTAACAACTAAGATAACAAGGAGTGCTCGGAACAACGAGTTGCGATCACCTGGTAAGAACAATCGCATGAAACACATATAAATACTGTCATTTATCCAATATTAACAACGTGAACATTCAAAATGGAGAATTTCTTGGGTTTTATTGGTTCCAAACGTTTCTCGACTGACCTAGTTTTATCGCTTATTGTAAACAAACCTAATAGTATTCACTCTTTTAAAAGCATCATGTGAACGTGTTACAGTCTCAATTCCTTTGTAAAAGGGAACCTAACGTACTTTTAATGTAACTTTCAATTATTCTTTAACTTTCACAATTTGAGTGTAAATGAGCGCAAGTATGGCTATAAGAATCTAAATCAAATTAAAGATATAATTCTGTTGTAAACACTTGCCATTGCTACAGTTTACGCAATATTTATAAAACTTGTCCTTTTCTTACAGGTATCGGGAATGCGTTCGTGTCAGTACCTCTTCAAGTTGTACTCAGCTTCTATGTGGAAAAACGTCGCCATCTTGTCATTTCTGCATACGCTGCATTTGCTGGACTTGGTCTTTATCTATCGACACCGGTCACACTTTTTCTGTTAGACCAATATGGCGTACATGGTGCATATCTTCTAATGAGCGGTCTGACACTAAATATGTGCATTACTGGTGTTTTGTGCAAGCCATCAAGCGTAGAACTAGACTTGATAAAACAGCATCGAGATCAATGGCACGGGAAGAAAAGCAACTGTTTTACTGGCAGTGCCCCAAAAGGGAGTAATGGTGGTTATACGGATACACATGGTTCCTATAAAAATGGTAAAAAAGGAGTCGTTCAAGAAAGTACCGTCGCAACAATTTATGACCCTGAAACGTGTGTCCCCGGCTCTGCATATGAACTAAAAGATTATGAATTCCCGACGCCAACTTCACCATACCGAAATGTATGCAACATTACACAACGAAACATGCCATCAGATAAACCATCAAATCCGATCCCTGATCACAAACTTCAAACAGAATCCGATTTACACATAAACGCACATTCTTTGGTAAACCCCGTATTTGTTCTATTCCTATGTAGCACTTGCGCATGGAATCTAGTGTTATGTACTGTGGTGCTTAATCTACCAAACTACATGCAGGTTACCGGGAAAACAAAGTACGACATATCGGTGACGATGGCTTGTTTCACCATTAGTAACGTGGTTGGACGTTTCGCATCAATGTTAATCTCAACCAGAGAGAATGTTGACGGACTCATCATTTACATGGTCGCCATGTTTATCTCAGGAGCTGTGTCGGTTGGATTCCCTATGTACAGCTCCTACGCCATGGCCAATAATTTCTTCGCCACCATGACTGGTTTTCTCATGGGTGCCCCGAATGGTATAATGGCGTCAGTGACGTTGAAGATTGCTGGTATTGCAAAGCTCCCAGCAGCGCTATCGATCGTCTTGTTCTTAAGTGGGATTGGTTTGTTCGTCGGACCATTCATTTCAAGTAAGTAGCTATATAGCATGGAGAAAACTTTGTTTAGTGGCCTTTCTTGATAGTTTGTTCGAATCAAAGAATGTTCGTCGGAAACAATATGTAATCATTATTTCATTGATCACATACATTCTCTCCCTAACTTGCTTGGTAGCAGGAGGTTGCGGCTCTATCCCCTGTAGCGCTTGGCTCATTATTTTTGGACAAAAACAAACTTATAGTCTTAATTCTTTAGATGTGAGCTGAGCATTGCCAACAATACTGAAATAAATTTGTCCAATTCAAGCCCAGAAATTCATTGTGGTATCGACATCATTAAAATAAGAAATGATTCTTTAGTTTTACAATGAAAAAAGTCTACCCTTCGTAAAAGCAGCGTGGTTAAATAATGATTACTAGAAATTTAAGTTACAAGTTTAGTGCTCTGGAACACGATACATGCTAACTTAGTTATCGCACGTCTCCTGGTTTCAAGGTACAGTAGACCACTCGAAGCAAACCCTTAATAAGGCTGAATTGATCTTGGCATAAAACCGGTGAAGATAGCTTACTAGACACCAGTAATCCATATTCGGGTAAATTCAACGAATAAGCTTCTATTAACAGTGAATCTATCACAATTTGTATATCTTTTTATGATTGGCATCCCTTTTATTATCATTTAAACGCATTCAACGACTTCTTGTGCTTGGTTCACTCAATAAACAGTAAACCTTTAGAATGCTTGGTAACTATCTAAAAATTCTGCATCCCAAACCCTTGAATATCTGCTTGGTTTCGATAAGAAAAGATACTCAGAGTAACAAACAGGTCCGATCACAGGCCATCCGCCAATTTACTTGGCGGCTTGTCTGTATCTAACCTGTTTGCATAAGCATGAGTCGGTTATATCAGCATAATGTTTAAGCATTTAACTACGTGTACCTTATATTCCAACGATATCTAACATTTGTGGTCGTTCCTTTATAGGTGCTCTCCTAGAGGCTTTCGGGTCCTACTCAAGTACGTTTTTTTTCGTAGGTAAGGCACTTATTATTGACAGTAATTGTTTTCTTAAGAGCATAAAAGCACATTGGGGCCAAACAAACGAACTATTTTTCATGTGCTCAGAATAAACAAGCAATTTTTCTATGATAAGCAATTTCCTCCTAAATTGGATCGTTTATAAATACCTCATGCTGTACACGTTGTACCTGAAGGAAGAAAAGAATTGTTCTGATCTGTTCTGCACTGTTCCAAATTGCACAATTCCTTTATAATATGTCTAAGTCGTACTTGTATAATCCCGATCAGACGACAAGACCGACAAGTTAATTTCGAGGGGCTTAATGCTGTGACAACAATTTTAGATGTATTTCGACTTTTCCGAGATTCATCATTACCAGGTAAAGGCCCTGGAGTGTCTTGCAAAAGGTCCAGTGGTTCCCTGAGCTAAATGACCCAAGCAACGGATTGGCTGGAATATGCTTCAATAAGTGATAAGATGGTTATCGTTTTATAGGGTGTATGGTAATGACATTTTTAACAATCCACCTTTACGACGATATTCATATCTATCGTGTTATTCTGATATTTACTCATACAAAAAAAATACAATTGCAAAGCCACATTTGAATCATTTCCCATGATTGAAACAAAGTAATTGGCGCTTTATGTTCATTATAAACAGTCTTTAGTTTCGTTCACCTGGATGAACTTCGGCGGATACCGCAAATAATGACTCATGTCGAACCATACCGGATGTTCACATTTACTACTTGTAAACCAATCTGAACACATCGGGTTTATCCAATGAAAACACCTCTGAAATAATAGGGATGACGCCATATTGTTTCCCGCGAGAATGACGTCACTTTACTTTCGTTTTTAAAAAAAGATCTTAAATCCGAAATCTCAAAAGTCGTTAAATTTGATTGAGGAAACCATATCACATGTCACAACAACAATTTCGCCATTTCGTATGAGTTACTGATAAAAAATGATTTAAAAGGATGTTCAACACTTCCATACACATTGAACTACTTAACGTGCACGCTTAGAAAATGTGTTAATTGCCGGATGCCGATTTACCCGAAAAATTGAACCCTACACTTATATCCGAGGTGTATTTCACAGCTAACGGAATACCCGAGTAGTTCCGATTGCTTGTAAACCGTGCACAATAATTATCAATCTAAACCAACGCATCTCGTTCGTTGTCATAAACAAGTACCAGAAGCAATAGGAGAGCATATTCATGACAGAAAAGTGTATACATGCATAATAGTACAATTCCAGGGTGTATTAAACATTTTAAAGAGTAAGTTACCCCTGAGAAAAGCCGAAAAAGTTGACGTATAAATGGCCGATTTCATAACAAGGGAAGTAACCCGCCCTAGATCAATACGTTTATCCTCACATCCGTCATAAGACCGAAATTATTTAATGAGCAAGTAAACACAAACGAGAAAAAATGTATTTCTTTACTTGTTTGAATTTCTTTACTTGTTTGTACGCTCTTCTAGGCATAAATAATGAACTTAATTATCAATGACAGCGATGATGATGATAATGATAATGATGAAAATAATAATAACAGCGACAATAACAACAGCAGCAACAACAACAACAACAACAACAATAAAATGATGGTTATAATAATGCAACTTTCAATGAACAGTTTTAGTCAAAGATGTCTAAGAATGTGTATTTTAACACCAGAATTGCTATCCTACTGAGAAAAAGTCATGGAATATATGGATAGCTGCACAGGCCGTACATCGGCGTTGAGGTCAAACCACCAATAATAGAAATTTAAGTCGTTTGAAAGGCTACAATAGACCTATAGTCATTTATTCAGGATTGTATATCTAAATCGTAAGTTGTTAAACGTCAAATCAGTTTTTTTTTAGAAATTGGCATTATGTTCTTGAGATATGATTACATATTA
Source organism: Cerastoderma edule (assembly GCA_947846245.1). NCBI lineage: Eukaryota > Metazoa > Mollusca > Bivalvia > Cardiida > Cardiidae > Cerastoderma > Cerastoderma edule. The sequence continues at coordinate 9,680,455 of OX401409.1, read as the reverse complement.
AGGTAAAAAGAAATTGGGTTGTCTTATACAGTTTCATTATTTTCTAAAACGTCAAATTGGTTTGTGTTCGTAAATAAGGCACCATATGATCGATTGAGACAGAATAAACAGGCTCTATAAGAAGCTGGTCATTGTTCTTTCTTCTTGTCTCAATAGGGGTCTGCTCGATCGGATATATGAAGAAATCGGAACTGTGGACAAAAATAAGTAATAATGCTAATAATAAAAAACACGATTCCATTGTTTTCTTATTGTAAATTAAGTTTTTAAAGAGATTTCTGCATGACTTGTGCATGGAATCAAAGTCATATTTCATAGCCGCAAATGCATCATTAGCTCAGTTTGGTAGCGTGTTAACCTATATGTCGTTTTACATTTCAGGATGTGTGTCCTTCATCGGAGCCCTTTGTGCAACCTCTGCTGAATTACGTATGAGACGGGGCGGATTCAGTCCCAGAAAGTAGCCTGCTCAGTGGAATACCAAATTACGTATGAGACGGGTCGGCTTAAGTTCTAGAAAGTAGTCCGCTCACTACAATACCAAATTAAGAATGAGACGAATGCTCTTACTCCGAAAAAGTCTTCCCTGCACTGGAATGCCGAATTGCGTATGAGACGGAATGTTGTTGATTCCAAAAGTAGACCGGTCATTGGAAAGACAAATTACGTATGAATAGAGGTGCCCTTATCTTCAGATTTTTACTATGCACTTTGTAGCAAAGACAACAGTGTGTTTAAGTCTTTCTTTATATTAAAAATGTAAAGAAGTAAATTATAACGTGAGCATACATACTTTGTTCCGCTTGGTATATATAGATGTACTCCTATCTGTCTAGCTTGTGAAACTCTACTGTGATTACTTCTAAATAAAATCAATTTATGTTGAAATGTTTGCTAATTTAATCAATTGATACATATGCTAGCTGTAACAATTACAATACACTGATGCACATATTATAGTTTACATGATGATCAACGAAAGGACAATCATAGCTTCACTTATGTTGTCGAAATGACAATGTATCTTACCTCCCTTTATCTTCAAGACAAAACGAGTTACTTCATTAAATAGTGAACCTCCTTCGCACAAAAGACAACTTCAGCAATGCAAATAAATGTATGCATTACAGTTCATTACCGTTTAATCTTGTCCAATTGGCAAGTTGAAAAAACATGCATTGGTTAAGTGTTAGACTAAAATTAGAACGTGTTCCACCCTGTAGGAAAATACTATAAAATTTAAAATTTTCCTGTATAACCGACGGTTTTACTCTTCTTGACCAGCTCTTGTAAGCATCTTTTATGTGTTAGGGCCCACTTAGGGGCCTTTCCCTATAAATGATGAGAGAGGCATCTTGATATAACTCAATTACCATTGAAGAGAGCATAACTGAAAATACCCTTATCTAGAATTCCAGCCGTATTCTCCGTTGCAGTCTCGTGAAAAATAGCCTATGATTTCCCTTGTAGTCCTGTGTGTTAAAATGCATAGTCTTCCGTTTTTTAGTTCCAAGTGGAGAAAGCGTATGCTATCCATTGCAGTTCCTTGTATAGAAAGCAAATTTGATTGCCGATGAAGTCCCGTGTGTAAAATAGCCTAGTTGTCCTCATTCTCCTACGCAGTTATCTCTCTTTTCATTCGGTATGTACTGCAGTGTAACCAAGGGAAGTAACTATGTGCGTAGTTCCGGTTTTCCTTTGCAGTCCCATGAGTAGAAAGCCTATTACCTCTATGGTGGTGATGAATATGACCTTACTAGTAAAGAGAGCAACTCCATGACAGTACACTTGTATAGACAGTCATCAATTGCTCCCTTCAACGATCGGCCATTGTTCTTACTCCTTCTCCGTCTCCTCCGTATATCCCCTGTAGATCGGATCCTCTGTCGTCAAGGGAGTGAATACCACCAATAACTCGCCTTTTTATGGATCCTTCTTGAGCTTGTTCGAATCTAGAAGTAATGTTACTACCGTGTCTGTAGGTGGCAAACCAGATATCAGCCACAAGACGTTACGACATCATATCTAGTTCGAATCCTACATCTATATAGGTCGGTGGGAACCAGAATAGTGTATATTTTGCTTGTTGGTTTTACAATGGATGATGAAGGGCACTTTAAAAATCTTCAAATAAGTACAGTTTCATGTGAACACTACAGTACACATGTATCACTTGACGAGTCTCCATAAAGGACTCAAGAAAGATACCGAAACCAATGCTAGTGAAAGTGTACAAATTCCGACACACGAATGCACGTGAGCTTGGTTATGATTCAAACATATTTGAGGGTCCATTGCAAGACTATAGAAAGTCCTCGACAAAGTAATTGTCATACTTTAGTCTTCCATTAAATAATCGTATTGCTAAATTACCTCCGACAAACATTTTAGGTGGGTGGCGTTTTTCGACTGGTCAATAGTTATGCAGATTGCTTGAGGCAGATATTTCGATCAACTAATTCGGAAATGGTATTCATTCAAAAGGAAGGATAATGACATATTGCCTTATAAAATCCTTGCGGAGTACACCATGATGTGAATGTTTCATTCGTCATATTCCCTATGTTATTGTTCATGACGTTAATGTATACGTCAGTCTATTGAATAAGTATGTTCAAACTAAAAGCTTTACAGGTATTACAGTACTTGTTTAAAAAGCATTGGTCATTAAACAAATGCCAGTAGTTGTACAATGACCAATATCAGTAGTAATGCACATTCTATATGATACTTATAATGATAATAGTCAATGTTCATATAATTGAACACTGAAGACATCAACAATGTTTTTTATACAATGGAAAGAGATAAAGGAAAGAGAGAGTGACTTGAAGGGTGGTTATGTTATGCTTATATTATTGCTTCCACAAACACCAACTTTACTAGTCCACCAGGAACTGGTTTCCAACGAAAATAGAGCCGACAAATAAAGAATGTTTGAACAGCTGAAAAAAGAGCGGTCAAAAAGAAATAAAATATGACTTACCTTTTAAACGCATTCTTTTAAACACCTTAATCGAAATAAAGTCACTTTATTGTCGCCTCTCTCATCGTTTTCTGGGATCCTCTATTCAGGATTAATTTTCCTATCTCTGGAGTCAACGCCCCTTCCCGGGATTTTTATAGCCCCTTATACGTGGTCCTGAATTAAGATCTCGTTAATTAACGTACAGTGCGAGATAAGTGTCAGTTGACGCTTTCTTACCGAATTTTGTTTATCGGAGACGGGAAAGCTGCTTCTCATTTACAACAGGAAAATAAAACGATTTGTGATATCAAAGACCTTTTCATAGAGCAAATGAATTGCAAGGAGAAACACTATGTTATTATTGACAATGGTATACATGAACCAGATTCCTTAACATGATAGCATCATTGTGATAAAGGCGTTATTATTTAAACTAATAACATGTTTTTTTTCTGGAGGAAAAAAGCTTTAGAAGTGTACAAATGTCTTTCGAGCCATTTGATCATCACCCTAAAATACAAAATTACAAATTTAGATAACATATATTCGAACTTAAAAGTCGAGTCCTACTAGCTATACATAATCTGCAAAATGACGCAGTCCCGGCATCTTGAATGTTGGTGATACTTCATTGTGAATGTCTTATGGTGGACCGATCCTTTATGACCAATTTATTCTGTCGCGTTCCGCAATCCAGCACTGTAGCATTTTATCCGTGTGATTGCATTCGAAAATGAAACAAAAGCCTGAACGAATTTATCTTCTTCCCTCATATGATAACGGTGCGAACGACTTTGAATCATATCCAGGTGAAGAGAAATTAGTTTAGCTTTGACATTTAACGAAATCCTGATTTAAGATTTAGAATCAGCATCATATAAACGTTTCCGAAATGTTCTAGAAATCGATCAGTTTGAAGAACCCTCAAAGGTGACCTAACCTAAAGTTGAGTTAACGACTGACAGATCACAACTAAAATACTATGCAAACGTATCTTTTTTCAAATCAATGCGAACAGGGACTTATCTTATTATGAGAAATCATAGTTTTCATCCAACGAAACTGTCATAAACTGAAGGAGTGTTCATGCAATACCTGTAAATTATTGTGGGAGAAGGGAGAGAAATTATTTCTGATATCGATATCATCGCCTTGTCTTCTACTACTTCCAATTGTGAGACAAATGAAAGCAAAGACGCCTTTCGGTAAAGAATCAGTCCATCCCCTCATTGGATATGGAATATGAATCGTGTTTGAATTCAAAGAAACACCAGACAATAGTGATGAAAGTGAAAATATAACAAATCCTTTACTTTGAGATTTGGAGGGGAAATAATTATGACATATGGAGAAGTTTCTGTCTAAGAACAACTTTTTCTTTTTGTCTCAATGATTTCCATGTGTCGTAAGTTTTAGAGCGGCAAAATAACGCATACGATGGGATGGGTTTGACCCATTACCCAACATTAACGACATTTAACCAGTTTGTTGTGTTAAAAGCAATTTCTCCTTTTCCCACAATGTTTTCTGCCCTATCAGAAGATTATTATTCAATTTCATCACATTTTGAAATGTCGCCTGCACACTGTTTCAATTTGGTAGAGTCGAAAGTTTGGCGTTAGGTAAAGGGTTTAGCAATTAAATACAATGGGGAATGGGACTGATAAAATTCACGGACACAGGGCATAACGAATCGGTGTGCAAGCTCATAATTGGTCGGAGTAGATTTGAGAACACCACAGAATACCCTTTCGTTCAAGGAGACGATATTTTATGTGCCGCTTAGCCCGTTTACAAACCATTCCGGGATTTAAGAGATTTTTCGCAGACGGCAAAAAATGAAGTTAAGTTATCAATAAGCGAATAAGAAAATTTGCCCATTTTACCTTCATTTTTTTTATTCTATTAGAGGGACGGCTAATGATTTTGATACGCGTTCAATTCCCATCTGCTAGCTCTCTCAATTTGAAATAATGGCACAAGACGCAAAAATGATAAGAAACCCCACGAATGTTGGATAGTACTTTGAGTCATATGGCCCATTACATTCAATACGACTTTTAAATCATGTATGAATTTCAAAAATGCATTTCTGTTAATTCAAAGTAAATTCAAAATTTGCTCTGAGGTTCTTTTATCTTGTCGTCAAGTGTTAGTCGGTGTTGGTATATTACTTTTCAATGATCTATTCCTTTCATAGACATAAACGAAAGAATAACGAATTAAACGGAAGTGAAATACCTTTCTCAAAGCGTTGAGTTTATAACATGTTTTATCATTGTTTACAGGGTTTATATATAAAATTATTATCATAATAAATCTACATGTATCTTCAAGAGCGCTTTACATAATAATGATAATAATAATAAGGAAAAAAGAGGCATGTGCATATAAGACTGGTATACATAATAATATAACTGTATATAAAAAGAGCATAGATTAATGAAATTATAAAAGTCATATTCAGTTTGCTGGAATGTTGAACGATAAAACATGACATTATCATCTCTGTAAGGGGATCCGAAACGATATCAATAACGTGGTATATGATGTACATACCAGTATGCAAAACAAAATAAATGAATGAAAGGCACGGCCTAAGATATACACAATCGTGATTTCATACAAATTTAATAAAGTTTGTTAAAATTTCGAGGAAAATAAACCGATATTATCACTTTTGTAACGAGATCCGAAACGATATCAATAATGTGGTGGCTGGTATACAAACAGCATATGCATATCAATGTGTATGATTAAAAAGCATGGCCTATAAACAAGATGATGAATTCATATTGAAGTCGTATATATTTGCTTGAAGGTCGAGGAAAGTAATCCGATAGCATTTCCTCTGTAACGAAATCCGAAATGCCATGAACAATGAGGTGGTTGTTGTACATGATTACTGGAATGCCATGAACAATGAGGTGGCTGTTGTACATGATTACTGGAATGCCATGAACAATGAGGTGGTTGTTTTACATGATTACTGGAATGCCATGAACAATGAGGTGGTTGTTGTACATGGTTACTGGAATGCCATGAACAATGAGGTGGTTGTTGTACATGATTACTGGAATGCCATAAACAATGAGGTGGTTGTTGTACACGATTACTGGAATGCCATGAACAATGAGGTGGTTGTTGTACATGATTACTGGAATGCCATTAACAATGAGGTGGTTGTTGTACACGATTACTGGAATGCCATGAACAATGAGGTGGTTGTTGTACACGATTACTGGAATGCCATGAACAATGAGGTGGTTGTTGTACATGATTACTGGAATGCCATGAACAATGAGGTGGTTGTTGTACATGATTACTGGAATGAAATGCAACGAGCAATGAGGTGGTTGTTGTACATGATTACTGGAATGCCATGAACAATGAGGTGGTTGTTGTACATGATTACTGGAATGCCATGAACAATGAGGTGGTTGTTGTACATGATTACTGGAATGCCATGAACAATGAGGTGGTTGTTGTACATGATTACTGGAATGTCGAGGGATATAACCCGTCATAGTCATCTCTGAAATGAGATCCGAAACGACTGTAAACAGTGACATTGGGTTTGTGTGTTGTAAAGGGAATATGTTACACTCCACAGGTCCATGAGTTTCATTCAGTGGTCTACATTTAGCAGCATACCAAGATATTTTACACAATATATTAACGACCTAGTTGATATGGAAACCTTTTATCCGTGGTACCCATTCGAATCATCGCATTGAGACAATTATATTGAGTACCCACAGTAAAGGGTTTAGAGAAAGAGGGAATATGTAAGCCTTTGGAGAATGCCTCTTATGCGACATCTGATTTACTTGAATCTTCTTTCTTGAAACACGCTTCCGATACTAACTGAAATGCATTGCGGTCAACAGTTCAGCTACCTATATAATTCGGTTTCGTCCATTCCAGTGGCTTGGACTTTCTTGTTTTTACATTTTGTAAAGAAATGGGTGTCCTTGGGCTATGTGCTGTCCCATTACCTTGCAATACAATACTACTTGGTACTCTTCACTAGCTGAACTGCGACTGGGATATGGCTGAGATAGTGTGTCAAAGCAGTAACCCGAACGAATACATGTACCTTACAATCCTCAGATTTATCAACGTTTAATCGCACATATTGCGTCATGGTCATTATATTATTTGAAACACTGCATTGACACGTGAGGGGTCTAATTAAACATGACCAGCTTAGAAATAAAGTAAGTTATCATGGCTTCAAAATCGGCCAATATTCGACTTTGAATGAAGGCCCAAATCGCATGTATGTCGACATAGATGAAAACCAAACGTTTATCGGTGTTTATACCTGAATTGTCATTGCCTGAAACAGACTCGATGTGATTATAAAAAAAAGAACTTGATAGATAGAATAACATGTCAACACTTCTGATTTGAACTATACCTATCAAGACTAATTAAAGATGCATTGTTATGAGTACAGCATAAAGGGTGCATTTTAACTTTGTTGTTGTTGTTGTTCAAGAAAAGCAAAATGTTCATACCTGGGTCTTTCTCCTTTCTTCACAAAGGTTTAGATGATTGTTTTTACTACAAGAATGTTAAAACGAGCAATTATGATGAAATACCAACAATGCATTTAACGTTATATAGGATAGACACATGCTGATTGTACTATCCGATTTTTATCGAAACTCTAACATTGTAAATATTCACTACACCCAGAAAGCGTTTGCGTTTTGTCAAGGCGGTCTTAATGGAGTGTTTCATGCAACACGCATTTATCTCCTAATTGCTCGTTATAATGGTTTCGTTACACCATGCAGTGCCCTGTAATCTAGCCCGGGACAAACGTCGAATTAAGATAAATTTCCTTTGAAATGAACCAGATGTATTGGCCGGCAATTACAGGGCGATTAATTGAGGCAACAATTGGTTTGTAACTCTTCGCAACTTTGCAATGCTATCGCGGGATTCTACAGGACTGTGTTAGACGACTTACTGACGGAAACATTGGTAGAACAATGAGAAATTGTTCATATAAGTATTTTCTCCTAATACCGACGTGTTTTTTCCAACCAAATGCATAGTTTACCTTAACCTTGTCGATTTTTTAACTCTTGGCAATACTATTGTGGGGTTCTGCAGGACTGTGTTAGACGACTTACTGATGGAAACATAGGGAAAAATCGAGAAATTTTTCACATAAATATTTTCTCCTACACCGACAACAACACTTTTTTAACCAAATGCATAGTTTACTTTTACCTTGTCGAATTTTTAACTCTTGGCAATGTTATTGCGGGATTCTATGCGATTGCTTTAGGCGACTTAGTGAAAGAAACCACGGACAATAAAAATAAACAGTATGAGGTCTCTGCGGAAACATAGTAGAGAAAGGGAGACATTGTTCATATGAGTATTGTCTTCCTATACCGACAATAATGTTTGTTCAACAAAATACATACTTTCCTTTTACATTGTCGAATTTGATTGTCATCCCGAAATACGCTTTTATCTCTTTTCATGCATCAGTTATATTATACGTAGGCGTCTTTGTTGTCTAAATCTACTCACAGTTAAAAGGAAGTGGATGCGCATGTATTGAGGGCTCAAGGCAAGACTTTAGTAAGTCAATGAGAAACAAGAAGCACATACTATAGTCTTGCACTGTAACGCCGAATGTGATACTCGGGTACTGCGGATATCCGTTTAACAGGAATGAGTCTTAAAACAAAAAAGGACATGTCATAATGTGGATCTTATAAATACCGAGATATAACTGAGAATCGTTGAAAACGCTGAAAATTAAAAGCAAATTAACCCTATCCTAAAACGATTAGCTCAGCTATTGTATAATCTTACGTCATGTGTCATCATCTCCCAATGAATGAAATTCGAATAATTTAGCCTTTTGGGTTAAAGACGTACCCTTCGAGTAATGAAGAACGTCTGCTAATACGTGTATCAATAAACTTGTTCCAACTCGAATACTTTAACCCTTTACCAAACGCCACATTTTCGACAGTCCCAAATTGAAAGAGTTTGCAGACGACATTTCAAAATGTGATGAAATTGAAAAAATATTTTCTGATAGGGCAGAAAACCCGTGGAAAAGGAGAAATTGTTCGTCAAGAGAAGTTTCTCCTTTTCCCACAATATGTTCAAGAGTCGTCTGCACAAAAGTGGTCAAATGTCGTTATTGTTTGGTAATGGTTTGATAACGTGTGCCAACACGAATTCTTTAAACAAACGTTTCATGACAAGACACGATTTGGAACCATGTACCTGAATACAACGCTTATCTCATTTGAATATTAACGAGTCAACATTTGCATATACGCGCGCTCGCATCTCATTTGCATACGATTTCATTGTGCGCTTTGTTTTGATATTTTGACACGAGAGTGGGTATAGTGGCAATGTTTTCGATACAGGCAGCATCACGGTACGATATGACGTGCCATACATGAGTACGTGATTAAATTAACCCCTACGACCCTATTCCGAATGATCCAGCTGAAGATATTTCATTCTCATGTATACAGTTATAGCGGGTGACGGTCGTTTCCCCGAAGTTAACTTATATAGTAATCGAGTAGTCGTTTCCTCGAAAGTAAGTTATAGCTTGCATCATCCGTGTTACTTTGACCCATCTCCCATAATGGATTTTGAGACAGGTCCAAATTGGAAGAAAAATGCTTATGATGTAATACGAAATAAAAAGAAATCTTTGTTATGGTGGGTAGAAAGTATAAAATATCGAAGACCATCTTCTCCTTTATGTACAAGTGATGTCTTAAATCCTCTGTTCTTTTTGCATGAAAACAAACACATCAATATGAAATAACCGGTAGGTCAAGTTTGATTCTCTGACTTGCTCTAAACTCTATGATGCCTTGATTTCAGGGGATTTGCTTCATTTGCCATAGTGGTCTTCAGAAGCCTTCGTAATAACGGATTGATTACTACAAGTGGACACTATATCTTTTGCCACAATAGTTATAACATTAAGACGATGTATTTCCATCATGCTTTTTTGGAATTAATATGAAGTCCAAGGTTATGGTGTTTAACAAATTATGTAAATATAATAACGGTTGCCACATTTAACAAGTTATTGCATACAAATAAGAATGAAACTAACATCCATCTGTTTGTTTTTTCTATAACTTTATTGAAAAGCAGAACACAATAAAAAAAAAAGTGTTAACAATTTAAAGTAAAATCACCAATAATATATATTCGTTTAAATAAATAAAGCAAATCTACGAAAAAATAAAAAATGGGGTGGAATACATAGCATGAACAGGGACATACTAATCATCAAAGCATTCACCTTACACACAAGTTTAACCCTTAGGATGGTGGGTAATTTTCTAAAATAGATTTCTGTGTCCTCTGCTTTCCAAAACCTTAAATATCTGCTTAACTCTGTTGAGGAAAGATACTCAGAGTCGCAAACAGGTTAGATCCAGGCCAGCTACCAAGTAAATTGGCAGCTGACCTATAATCTATCCTGTTTGCATTAGTATGAAGTCGGTTCCAGCACTAAAAGAATTTAATATTTCCTATACATGGTAATCAGTGACTGAACATGTGTTACTTACATCCATTCTTTAATTACAGCTTAACATTCTGATAATAGGCGCTCAACTTTCTAGCAAAGGCATGGTTTGATCATAAAAACCAAATCCTCCTTTTGTGAGTAGTTTCGAAATGTTCTATCAACATGATAAAAATGAGAATACATCTGAAAGAAATGACCTTTTAAGCAATCCCTTTTAACTAACATTATCAATTGAATGTTCCGAACACTGTTAACACCCAAGCTTTTAGTTTACCCTTTACCAATCAACCTGCATTGTTGTATGCCTGTCACGGTTCCTTTTTGAAAATGTTGAAAAAGAACTTGCACACCCTATCAACTTGGGGAATCAAAAGCAAATATAAAGACTGGCACAACAAAAGCACCAAAAATGAAGAAACATGTATAATAAATAAAGACTGAACACTTAACACATATATGGAATAATGACTGTTGTGTTCCAGAGGTATTCATTTTCCAATAAGCTGGGAACACAGATTCCTTAACAACTTCCCACACATGAAAAATTTGGGGTGTCGGTCAATTCCCAACTAGGTCAGTTGCCCACAGGACAATTCCCCACTGGGACAATTCCATAAAGGAAACAGGATAAATTGAGAACCAGGTAGATGGTTGGTGTCTTTAAATAGGAAAGGTTATCGGGCTTGGCTTTGGATAATTATCTGATTCCCCTTTGGCTCACCAGATAATATTCCTACAATCAAGTTTACAAGTCATGGAATTCAATCTAAAAGGAAATAAATACTTTGCCTTAACATTTTCTCAAATGTTAAAACAGCAAATAGAAATGAAGAAATAATTGGATGATATTAAAATGTTGATAATAAATGGCATATACTAAAACATGTGAAAGATGGGTCAAAACAAAAGGAGAAAAGTGAGTTGATGCATGAAATAGACCTTACAAACTTAAACTATTCTCCATCAGCAGCATACAACAAACATATTTCATTATGCAGAATGACATCGTCAAAAACAAACTCTTTTGTAACCATGCTTCTACAGTCATCTGTTGTAGGTATATCAAGTGAGAATATATGAGGGGATAGGTAAAAAATAGGGTAACAAGACTGCGGCTGGCAGATATCATCAGAGCAATAACTTCTTTTGTCATACAACAGAAAGCATCATCTTTTACAGGATTCAATGCAGGACTATAGTAAGTGCTTCATATTTATGAAGCACTTTCTATAGTCTTGCATTAAACCCACGTAATTTGTACTTGATTATTGCTTGCCGTTTGCAGCTGTTTCAAATTTTGACCGGGCACAGAATCCCATTAGATGGAAGCTTAAGGAAGTTTCAAGGTCACATTCATGAATAAGTCTTGTCTGTTTGCGTGTTTGTGCGTGTGTACCCTAGAATAGCACAAATGAAAGTAAATATAAAGTGAATTAGAAATGATTCAAAAGCTAATGATGTCGACAACTAGATTCCAGTAAATGAATATTAACTTATGTCATACTGAGAGTTCAGTAAAAAGCTATAGCAAGTGCTTCATGTTTATAAAGCACTTACTATAGTTTTGCATTAAACCTTTGATATTCTTGTATGTGAATTTCCACAAGTTCTTTCATAAATAGTTTGTTATGAAGTAGCTGCAGCAGAAGATTTCAGGAAATATTGTGACAAAAAGGACAAAATCATGACAAAAGGAGGAATTGATCAACTTTTGTATCATTTGTTTCAGTAATCGTATATTGAAAGTGCACAGAAAGAAGTTTACAAAATGAAAAGGTTGATAATCATCAATAAATGATCTTAAACATCATTTCAACATGAAATATTGGAAAACATAGAGAATGAAGACTTCTATTCTTGAAATATCTCTTCTCTCTTCACAATCATTTCTTACTTTCGTTATCAGTTTATGTGGGTGTTTGGTGGCTATAATTGTGACTTTGTTAATTGGCTTGAATTTGTTTCAAAGTTGTGTTTTGGAATGCGCATATAAAAGGGGAAGGCCACAAATGTCTGTCTTCCAATGTTTCATGGAATAACTAAATCACCAATATGATAATTCTATGTCAGACTGTACACATCGTGCTCATTATTAAGTTTTCCTATGCACTCAAAATAATCCTCTCTCCTTGTTGTTTTCATACTTCAATACCATACAAAACAAGGACTTTTTAAGTCCTTCAAATAAGTTCCTAATTGATTAAGATCATATATAATCGCAATCTAAATAGATAAAGAAACATTTTGTTTGATAGATCATTTTTGCGTTCAATAAAGAAAGTTACTTAACTTACACCTAAATGATAATTCACAGACTGTACTTTATCTAGGTAAAGTATATGTTTTAACATATCACTTCAAATTTATTTATGTTACCTTTAAGCATTTGAAGTTTGAGAAGACATGACATGCAATTCCATCCTTAGTCAAACTGTTTTACTATTTAATATCATTCTACATACATTTGTTTTGCCAGCTTTCATACATTCAATTGGGACTAAACTAAACTAAGTCTCAAATGGGGAAATGAGTCAGTTATACCAATAATGAGATTAATATATAAAACTACCTACAACAACATGCACGAATAAGTATTTCAATAAGCACTGTTAACAGTTCTCCTCATTAGGACATTAAAAAGGCAGTATTCAGAACAATCTCATAACATTGACGGGATCAAATAGAATTCAATATCATCTTCAGCTTTCATTCTCTTCCCAGATCAGCATATACATAAATGGCAGCCACCGTCAGCACAAAGTCTTCTTTTGTTGTGCCTATCGTATGCTATGAAACCTGAAGTATAACAGGAATCAGCATAATACAAACAGCAGCCACTCCATGTGGAAGAATTCCTACTTCGTTGTACCTATAGTATGCTATGAGCCCTGAAGTACAGTAAAGGAGGAAAAGAGAATTGAAAACATATTTATCATAAGGGACATAATTCATCATTGTATTAAGAGAAATTGTTTCTTTCTCTCTTTTGTCTTTATCAGAGCTTTCAAAACCTGAAAATTTGTGAATGGTTCAATTTCATCAATTTGTAATACCTCATTTTGATGCACTGAAAACATTTAAGTTAGAAACCAAAGTGAACATAGAAGAAATACAAGCTTCTTTGTCAAAGTAAGCAATAATAAGATTGCTATCTTTTGCGGACTAGATCATTGTTCCAAGAAAATTCTTATTTCTTGCCATCATATTATTCAATTTTTTAAACTTTAGCTATTGAAAGAATTTTTGAATAAATTTTCTGTTATAGGATGCATAAATATATCAATATACCAAGACTATCACCATTCAGTTTAGAATCAATATAGCTATTATGTTATGATAGATATCCATAAGAATTTGATGTTTATAATTGGCATTACTGCTTCCTTTTTTTCTTCCAACTAACATATCAAATTTAAAACAGTGACCATGGGAAAACATAAGTAACATTTTACATGTTTTACATAAGTTATATAATATCTTTTGATACTGTCTCAAATTACCTCATCAAAGATGGTGTTTCAGGTTTCATCATGGATGTGTACACGTTCACTAAGACGACTAGAACACAGAGAATTATGGGCCCGAAGATGGCGCCCTCTAACCCCAACCAGTACATACCACCAGCTATGGACAAGCCTGTCATGTATGGATGACCCCTAAAATAAAGAATACTCATTAACTTGTATGGAGCTATATTATCTTGCCAAAACCTTTAATAATAAAAAGGAAAATACATTGATCAATTGTGAAAATCTCATTTCTCTTAGTACCGTCATTGCACAGGACACAATCTACCTTTCATGAAAATTCAAATTTAATGCTACTTTTCATTCATCCCACACAGAAAAAGGTTTTTGTAGTTTTAAGTTCTTTTCTTTAACATTAGGCCAAGGACACTTTCATATTATTTCCAATGGGGTCCAAATTAATGACCAATATTCAAACTGGTGGCCTTGTGTTCTGACTCAGATTATAATAATTTTATGTGATTATTTCAAAGAACACTTTGTAGTATACATGAAGTAGATATTTGAGCAAAAGGGTTATTTCATAAAACAAAGTATCAAAAAAATCATAATTAGATGAAAACAATGTTTTATCTTTTTCCTCATTCCACTGACATACCCTTTGATTTCAGAGTAGATGGCAGTATCAACAACAGACATAGGCAGGAAGTGGCAGACCAGCAGTAGCACAGCGAGTATAAAGTTATCATGGACAAGCCAGAGTTCAATCACCGCAGGGACAGCAGCCAGATATGTCCCGACAAATGGCATGGCACCAAACAAGGCAGCTAGGGCTACAAAATACAATGTCAATCATGTTACAGAGAAATAATGAGTGCATATAGAAAAACTATCTAATCAAATCCTTTCTAAAAATGAATGATTTCCCTTAGTTTTGCCATTGAAATTTGATACAACTGCAGGAGTTTTATAACAAAGCAATGCTCTAATTGTTTATAAAATCTATAAAAGGTGTATCAGACTTTCCTGTAGTAAAATTCAAACCTGAACAATCCATTTCTGAAGTCTAATGACTAAAGACTATATAATTACATAACACTGCTCTTATTAGTAACAGGTTTTTGTTGACAGCTCTCATTAAAATCAAGTCTAAAAATATAACAATCTGAGATCATAATGGTGAAAAGAGCAATTGGAATTGTACTTACCGGAGGGAATAAAGATAATGTTAACACCAAACAACAAGTGGGTTAACCAGGTATAGAGTCCATAGAACGTAGCCATCTTAAGAGAGGCCATAAATACACCTCTGAAATAAAATGATAGGGCATATACAACTTCTTGAAAGAAATAATGTCTTTCCTTTGACAAATTTAGGGATGAATGATGGTCAAAATTTGCTATTGAGACTTGGTCACTCACACAGACCAAGGCAGAGTTCAAGATAAGATAGAAAGTCATGCTTTATTATAGAGTGTTTTGTATAGCAAACAGAACAATTCAATTACAACAATATTCATGAGAATCATCTAAATGAGACAATCATAATAAATAAAACCACATTGTAACTCTATAATAAGAAATGAGTTGAGAAAATATGCCCTTTTTCCATCTCTACATGTGTTTTATACCAAGAAATAAGTACTTACCCTACGGCATCCTGAACCGCCTGTCCGAAAGTATTTCCCCCAGAAGAGGGCGGACTGACCTTGGAGAAGATCTCGATAGGTTTGTACTGATCCCCACTGGACGCCAGCAAGTAGAATAGTGTGGTCAGGAAGATTATCTGAAACATGATATGTGTATACAGGTTATGTGCTTTAACTCTTTCCCTTCAAATTTTCTTTGAAAATAAACTTCTCAATGCCAAGTAAATTCCTTGAAATCAGAGAAAAAAGGCTGTATCTGTTAAAAGTATCATAAACTAGAGAAAAAAGGCTGTATCTGTTAAAAGTATCATAAACTAAGTTGAAACTTTAAACAAAGATTACACATAAAATGTTTTGTATAATAACACACTTAATGGCGCACAGTCGGATCAGATGACCTTGAACTCTGATGACCTTGACCTTGATGCTATGTCGCAAAATATGGATACAAACAAATCAGAACCCAACAACATGTTCCGGTTGCCGATTGGCAACATTGGTACTCCATAGCAAGTTGCTAATCAGATATATTGGCAGTGATAGTGTAAAGGTCAGCACTGTCAGTACCAAGTTCATGTTGCCTTTAAGGACCAACAATAGAAACAATGTATGTGTGATGAAGAGCAAAGGGGATAAGTAAGAAAGTACACTTGAATAAAATACAACAGCTCCAGGCTGGTTGAATACTTACAGAGGAAAGTACAAAGTTCAGTAAAGCAGTTCCCCCACCCAGCACCATAGACAATATAGAGGTTAGCACCGTCAATACCAAGTTCATGTTGCCTTTAAGGACCAGCCAGATAGACTCCAACACCTGGAAGGGACGTCAAATTCTGCTGTTTGTTAATCTTGACAATATTCAAAATTAGCAAAATGAATTTGAAAACAAATATTTTGATTAAAGGTTTGTCCTTGACATGTCTTTTTCATTGTCACTCCAACAATATTAAAGGTGAATTTACGCTCTTTTCTTTAAAACAAATTTTCAATCTTCCAAAACAGAAAAGGTTGCAGGTGACAATTGAAATTGCAATATAATTCAATAATCATAATTTTAAGTTCTCCTTTTCTTAACATAAGTAATAAAATCTTGAATCTTTGCAAAGACTGAGGACTTTTTTATTTCCTAAATATGCCTCACTTGAATGCATCTTCTAAAAAAGATTTAAAAAACCCACTGCGACAAAAGGATAAACTGCTTAAATTGTACAGTTTCTCCTTTCGACGTCAAATTTTTTTTTGTTACGGCCCGGATTAATTTCATTTTTCATGTGTTATTTATTGTGTTCAGCTTTTATTGTCATTTTGTAATAGGGAGAAATGCATTAATGAATTACATACTAAATAATACTGAAATATAATCCTACAATCTTGATGCATTTCTCTAGTTTCTACTTCCTGAACACAAAACCAAAAGACGAAAGGAAAGCTTGCTATTTCAAGAAATTACTTCACATTAATTTCCTGCTCCCCAAACTCTATTCAAAGACTACTTTCAAATAGGCACATATAAAATGACTTATGACATGTCATTAAAATGAAAATCATACCGATAAAAAGGTTCCGATGTTCTCTTTCACGAAAGGCACAATATCTCCAAAATTGAAGACACTACTCTGTGTCGCCACGTCCCAGATTGATGTGAGATTGGACATGTTAAGGGGCATCCAATGGGAGTCCTGTTTGCTGACACTGGTACTTGATGTGGCATTCTGAAATAAACGTAAGAAACAAACATATCAATTAATGTAAACTGCTGATTTTTAGAAATAAATGAAGGATACAAGATAAACCCACCCAAAATAATATTCCAAACATGCATGATTAATGCATAACTAAAAATCAAGCAAAACAAATGAATAGTGGTTAATAAGGATTTATAATTGATAATCAATACCATATATAAGGGTGGAATAAATTCAATGTAATCATCACCTTTGCAAGTAATTAGGGATCTTTTGGTTCAAAGTTCTCCTTTTTAAACAAAGACAATAATAGAATATAAGGAATATCATCTTAGTTTGAATTTGATTTTAACTATGATCTGCAAGTCCTTTAGTTTGCAGACAATAGATTTTGTATGGTATAAAACACCACATAGACAATTCTTCAGTTTTGTAACGGATTTCCTGAATCCATCAGTACTAGGCTAGTGCTTTGAAGTGATTTGCCAAAGTTAACTCCCATGAAACCAGAGATGTTGGTGGGGCTCATACCCAGAACTCCTGATTTCTAAGTCCGCAAACTTTACCATCGGGCTATACAGGACCCTGCAGACAATAGAAATAGCAACTGTTCTTTATAAGCATAGCTATACGTTCATGATCATAAATTCAAACTTCCTAAACATGATGCATGCAGTATACTATATACATCTGAATCTAAATGAAACCACTACTTAGAAGAGTTTTAAAATGTAAATAAATTGCAAATAAGAATCCTGACAAACAGTAAAATGTAATTAACAGATAAAAAAACAAAACAAAACCAAACAAAACTTAGGGGACAACCAATAACTGTCGTAAAGAATAAGCAGTTGTGATTTGCAGGTAACTTTTTGGTTGGATAGGCGACATAATCATTTTCAAAATATTTCTCTATTATTTCTCTTTTCTCTATCATGTATATTATTTTCAATCTTAATAGTTTTTCAGATGTTTCATTCTCAATAGCGTATACATAGTTTTCCTCTGCAAATGTTATTCCATTTGAAACAATCACAAAGTTCCTATTTATTTCATGCTTAAATTTAGTCATCTAGTAAGCACATTCATTGTCCATCTTTCTCCCTTACTCCTTTTACCATAATTCCTTAAACGGATTTCCTCAAACCAGGTTTTAAACATCACATCATAAGTCAAGTTGAAGGCAGATTTTCTTAAATTAATTAATCCCTTGACTAAATCCCAAAGTGTTGGTACTTTGAATAACCTAGTAAAATGTCTAACTTAAGATTCAGATGTTAATTTAAATCTATGTTTCGATGTATTGGTGATAAAGTGAAGTACCAGTTAAGTAACATACATATTTGTATTTTGATAAAGATGTTCCTTGTATCTGTGTTGAAATATATGTATTTTTTATGTAAAGATGTACGAGATGTTTGTATGTATAAGTCAATGAAATCTATTCTCTCTACTCCTATTCCATAGAACTATATTGACATGTCTTTGAGTTTTTTAAATACTGTGTGTAAAAAGTCTAAAGCTCATTTATTCATACCACTATGAAACATAAGTATAATAAATAAACCATGTTTAAACTATTTGAATCTTTAAAAACCCCCGCTACAAAAATCATGTTGTTATGTTAGACATGTGGGCAACAGCGGTGTTGTTGAAAAGTGTCACTAGCCCATAAATTGTTGCTAATGCTGTTAATGAATCGAGCAAGAGAGGGAACTTCAAAAGCAACAATCGTCTGTCGCATTCAATGTAAAATGAATAAGTTTGAAAAAAAAAAATGTGAGACATGTCAAGAGGCATGACAAATTTGATCCTGAAGTAGTTAAATTTTGGAAGTAGTATATTCCTTATGAAGTATTCTCTATAACCCATTACCAAACAATAACAATCTTTAACCACTTTCTTGCAGACGACTCTGGGAAACATTGTGGAAAAAGGACAAATTGCTCGTTACTCTTGGATGATTCTCAATTAAAATTTTTTTTAAAGGAATTCTTTGAAAAAACTTTAGTTTTGTAAAATATTGCCTACACAGAACACAAAAGTATTGACTAACTCTGAACAAGAATTAAACACTCACAAAGGGGTTGAAAGGGTGTGGCATTAAACCCATTTTCCCATTAGGAACTTGGGCCAGACCCAACGATTACATGTAAATGAATGTGGTTTTAGGCACATTAAAGGATTAGGTCATTTAGCACAAATTATGGCCATATGGATAAATTTATGTTGAATTATCAACAGGTTTGGTATATAAAAAAGTGAAAAAGAATTTGTAGTACTTGCCAGACCCAAATTGAAGGCAAACTCAGACAACAGCTTATAGGAATCATAAAACATTTTCTGTATGATATTGGATAGAATCAATTGAAATAACCATAGGGGTCTATATACTTATCCTGGGGTATATCTGTCCTACGTAATATAGTATATTACATAGTACTGACCACAGTATATCAATAGACCTTTATGATAATAACAAGATGATAACACAGGATAAGTATCTAAGAAGGAGCAATCTATCCTTTGTTCGCATTGGTTTCTAAAGCGTTCTGCAACACTCTATCAAAGTGAGGTATGATAGTAAAAGAACGAAACATAATTTAAGGAGTTTTACTAAGCTTTGTGGAGAAAAAGAAGAGATGGAAAAACATGTAAAAAAGTATTTATTCTATTACTGTATACATGTACTTAGGATGGCTACTTAAAGAATATGAAGTTAAGAAAATTCAGAGAAGAGAATGTTTAAATGTTAAATAATGGTTTGGCAATAAAGATCTTTGTTTATATATATTTGAATATGGGGTTTAATGCTGTGTCGACAGAATTGCAGCTATTATAGCAAATAAGGATTGAACCCAGAACCCCAATGTCACAAGTCTTACACCATATACACTCTGGCAGGCAGGATCCCATGTAAGGAATACACCTTAAAGTATGAGCAAATGACAATTGTTATCCATGACCCATTATGAGGAATCAAATCATTTTGTTTTTTTCTTAAATTGGTATATAAAAAGAAATCATGCAAATGTTAAAAATTTATCATATAGTAAAGTTATTTCAACTTTATATGTGATATCATAGGTTTAACACTAGGCAAAATGAATGTTTAATCATCTCAAATTAAAAAAGTATGATGACAGCATTGCAAAACACACAAAAAATCTGGATAGAATTAAGTGATAATGCTTACCCAAAGATTTATTTAAGCAATTTTCTTTCCTTTTTATCATAAAGAGTTAAAAAATCTCTTGTAACTGAAACACCAACCCATCAACCATAGTCTTGCAAAAGAAATTCCGTGAAATAGTTTGTGATCATCACAAAAAACAATTTTCAATTTCTGAAAAAAGTTCCCTGAAATCATTCCTTGCCAACAAAGGTTGCATCTCTCCAACCAGGAATCACTCTGTCTCAAAATGACTACAGAAAAGTCAGAAAACTATTAAAATCTGGAGCAATGATCAATAGCAAAGTACTACTTTAAAAACTTGCTTATGACTGATATTTTTTCCCCCAATATTTTTTCAAAATTACCAGAAAGTCCTCTATTTAATGTATTTATAATGTAATCTTTAAGAGTTACGTATGGATTTCATACAAAAGATTAAAGATGAAAATCAAACCATTTCTTTAATACCATACTTTGTTGCAACTGCTACAGACTGAACATTATAAATTGTTTTGACAGAAGCGTAAATTTCTCCTAATGAACTATTCAAATTTTTATCTGAAAATAAGAGTTATTTTTTATTATTCTATTACATGTCATCTGCCATTGCTTTAAATTTGGACCAGTCTCACCTTCACATATGGAGGGGGATGGGTCCAGGGCAATAAAGTGAAATCCATATATAAGCAAGTCTTTAAGGTAGTAATCCAACAATTAGTACCCACTCCACACTGATTATATCCAAAGTCTTACCATAGGGAGCATCCATCTCTTTATAAGGGAAAAAAGCAGAACACAAACATAACAGACGAGGCTAGTATAAGAAACACAGCCATGCCTTATATCATACAGTAGAATCTCTATACTCGAAGTTGAAGGGACCTCATGAAAATGGTCCACAAAGAGAGAATGCCACATATAGATGTCTGGAATATGAAGACGTCAAAATAAAGAGCAAATATTTCCAGAGCCCTTATCTATCTAAACGTAAAGAAGAGTTTTACAATCAAAAGTCCTAGGTATAGATATTCTACTGTATGTATCCAAACACTTCAGCTCATTTATGATACTCAGTCTTGTTTTAAAGTTTAACATCCGCTTGTTTCAAGTTCAAAATTGGACTTTTAACCCATTTTTTAATATTGAGCTTTGATGCGGCTACAGCAAATAATGTATGGTTGAATATAAAGTCACTTTATGTAAATTGATTGAACATCTAGAAATGTCATATTCTAAATAAATGACAGTTTCTGTGGAATGAAACTGTCATTAACAGAATTGTTACAAGAAAGGCTCTTAGTTAATACAGTTGTATACAATGAATTTTAATTCAAAAGTGAGACATCACTTCTGATATCTACCACATATAAATGTACATACCTAGATAAAATGACACTTCATGAATTAATTATGCTTTCAATAACTATGTTCAATTGTATATAAAACAACAAAACAAAAGCTGTATAGTTTCAATGTTATTTTATTTTGACTTTCAAGTTTTCTCTTCTGGTTTAAAATTATAGCAAAGAAACATACAGTGTATATATTTGGGATAAAAGCATTTTGAAAATGAAAGCAAATAAGATCAAAATAAGCAGTCATGCATACTAAAAGGCAAAACAAGCTGTTGTCTTTTACCAAATGAGCCTGTGATGTTAATGTCTGTTACAACAATGTTTTAATTTAATATCAGAAAATGAGAAATGGTTCATTAAAACACTTTCCTGTCAACCCTAATAACATAGACAGCATATAGTATATATTCTTATACCAGCAGTCCCACATAAACTACATACCTTTAGTGTTTGAAATATCAGCATAATTTCTACAAAGGCACATACTCATATAACATATAGTGCGTCTTTGCATACCAGTTTTAAAGTTAATAGATCCGGAGACTACATGAAGCATGTCTCCATATACCAGCAATATACCAACATAGACACACACCTATACTATATATAGTATATACATATATATATTGTGTTTTTTTTTTAAACACAAAATCATTCCAACAGACACACTAGACTGCATACAGTGGTTCTTTTTTAATCCTTAGAATGCTGGGTTAATATTCTAAAAACAGATTTTTGTGTTCCTGCTTTCCAAAACCTTTAAAATCTGCTTGATTTTGATGAAAAAAGATATTCAGAGTACCAAACAGGTAAGATCACAGGCCAGCTGCCAATTCACTTGGCAGCTGGCCTGGATCTAACCTGTTTGCATGAGCATGAAGTCAGTTCCAGCATTATAAGGGTTAAAGCCAGTATCATTCCCACATACACACATATTTACGTGTACCACAAATAGTGTGTCATTTAGTACCAGCATCAACTCCCCATATAGAAACATACACTAACTAATGTATCAAGTGCCATCATCAACAAATCAGCACCTTGACTTACCCTTGTCCTCCAGGCCTCGTAGAGTCGATCCCACAAGTCCAGGACCTGTTTCTCTATCTGTGCATTGTTGTCACTCTGTCCATTTACCAGGTCTCTTACCTGTTACAATAAAGTTATAAAGTAAGATATTATTAAACTTACTTGTATCAGTGTTCCCAATAAGAACAGGCCACAGGCCATAATGACCGCTTCAAACTATGTTTTGTCCTGTTCAAATTTGCAGAGATGCTAGGAATCCTTATGGACGCCATCTCCAAGTGGCCTATTCAGAATTTCTTTTGGACTGTTCAACCAATTCTTATTGAGAACACTGAAAGTGTACAGCAATATCCATGTTGGCACATAGGCCTGAACAGGCTACAGCAACAAGCCAATCAGATTGCAGCCAGGTGCTCTCTAGGTTATTCAGGAAAATTGTGAACAGGCTACAGCAACAAGCCAATCAGATTGCAGCCAGGTGCTCTCTAGGTTATTCAGGAAAATTGTGAGAACCGGAATACAGTTATAATAACCATTTCCTCATACAGTAAATCTTGTTTTAAGGGACGATAATAAAAAATAATACAAGCATGGTGTATTAGACAACTGATGTCTTAATATAGGCTGTCTGAAGCTTTTTTGTGGCTAGCATCCTGTTTAAAGAAAGATTAGTCCTCTATTCAGTAATGTAAACATTGCAAAGGTTCTAGTTATGTAAAAAAAAAATGAACATATTTACATTTCTAAAGGTTGAACAAAATGTATGGAAGCAGTTGCAAGCACATTAACATAAACATATTATAGAGGATGAACATGAAAATGAATCCATATTATAAGGTTTAGCAAGTCTTTGTGTTTAAATCATGAACTTGTTTGCATTGTAAAATAGATCCAGTTGAGAACATTGAAACAAAAATACACACATATGAATTTCTCAGACCAACCCTGCTCATAATTGTACAGAAAAGATAAAGAACATTAAAATTGCAGATTTTGCAGACCATTTAAAAAAGTTTATTTTGCAAACAATGATCAAAACTTAAAGTAAGAGGTTGTATTTTTAGATACCATCGTCATATGGATCTCCGGAAACAATTCAACACATTTAACAGCTGAGATGAACTCAAATTCATACCTTTGATGCAATCCAGTTTCGTCCATACACATAAGCATTTCCCACCATGGAATCCATGGCTTCTTGAACATCTTGGTTGTTTGGAAGCCAGCTAATGAAATAAAAATAAACAAAAGGTGAATAACTAAATTAAATCAAGGAGTAACAAAGACATTCTTGCCAGGTGCATTGCTCTGTAGAAAAGTGCTTGACTTATAACCAATAGGCTTATCTCAGTATATAGTTCTATTTAAAAACCCATACAAATGGAGTTTTTGGTGTCTTCCTCTATTTACATGTATAATGAGCATGAATTTGGCAATTATTTTTAGATTATGTCAATGGGATGTCAAAACCATGAAACAAAACAAAAAGTATGTAAATTTGATGTTGAAACCATCAAATTGACAAAAAGAATATCTAAGTATGTTTAAAGGCCAGTACATTTAGTATCACCAACTCTGCTACAAAGACAAAAAGAGACTGACCAACCAACGCCTATTTGAGCCTTTTTAAATCTTGCAGTCAAAATTCAAGCCATTTTGTTTTGTGTTTTTGCTTCCATATCAAAATGTTAATGGTCAAATTAGTTTTTCTAAATCTTTCTTCAATAGTTTAGCTTAACTATTCCATACATGCTTATTTCATACCTATTTGGAAAATGTAATAAAATACCTTCATCACTTTACATTAGAATTCATTTTTGTGAAATGAGTTCATCCTTTTGCCAACAATGGTTTTAAAAGTTTTATGAATTAAATACTCCAAGCAAGGTATTAAGGAGTGTTGGGTAAGTTATTTCCAGCAATGCATTTTTAGTCTACAATGCCTTGTCATTATCCAAAGGCTCCTTAACTCTAACACAAGTTTGGTCAAAAAACAATTCTAAGAATACAAAGGGATTGGTGATGAAATTTCAGGAGCTTTAATAGGTACACTGACTCCAACAGCAGTATTACAAATAATCTGTTTAAAATATATTCAACACTCAAAATCCAGGATTTTTTCCAATGAATGAACAGTGGTCCATGGGTAAACCTACAGCCTCTGGTCTAGAGGGTTCTGGTTTTGAATCCACTCAAAAAGAAGTGTCAACTTTGCCAATTTTCATTCATCTGTTGTTATGTAGCCAGGAGGTAAAATTCCTGAGTGATTAATATGAGTTGTAAGAACTTGCTTCATGATGGATATTAGATAAATAAACTTAAACTGAATAATCTTTCTTACTTGGCCATCTCTGGATGAAGTGTCTCATTCAGTAGATTACTGGTGGTTTTCACAAGGTACATACTTTCTTGTTGAACCTAAAATGAGAGAGAATAGTTTCATTGAAATATCATACAATTGAACATCTTTATTCGGTATGACATAGGATTACTGAAACAGTTGGCATAGGGGATTTTAAAATTACAAAAATCTCTTCCTTCTGTGTCAATGAACTTTCCTCATCAGCATGTTAACTAAAATGCCAGTTTGTGACTGGTCGAAGCTGTACATTATTAAAGGCACATCAAAGGAGACGAGTACATAAAAATTACTGAAAAAATATATCGAGTTCCTATATCATGTTCATAAAAGTCATGAAATTAATTTACGAATGAATTGAGACCCTATTAAATAGACTCCTTTAACATAAGTTATTTTATAGTTGTCTCCAATTCAATCTCATTTAGCAACAAACTAATTATTCACATATTCAAAATAATGAATTCTGATTGGTCAGTTTAAAAAATTGTGTATCAACTGACAAGGTCAGAGTTGAAGAATCAGGCAATCTGAATTATTAAACTTGCTAATTTGGGTAATTTCTAGTTGCCTTTTACATTTAAGTTGTGCTGATGGTTTTTTTTGGTGACAACTATTTGAATCTGACAAAAGTTAACCATATAATGTAGTTTATTATGGCATCAATCTCCTTTCATGAGCCTTTAACGAAAGCATTTTGTTTACAAAACTAAGGAAATAACATTGAGAAAAAATACAAGAAAACTTCTTGCCTGACATAATTTAATTTTATCACAGTAGTTACACGGTACTTCAAAAAACATGTATATGAAGTTTCAGAATTTTACAAATTGAATAGAATAGAATTGGATAGAAAATACTAATGTCACCATTCTAGAATGTCATGTGATGACATTATCATGAGAAATCAAAAGTAGGGAGAGGTGTGTGTGGGGCGATCAACTAGTGAGTATACAATATTATAGAGATTATCTTTTGACACCATTGAGAGAAAACTCCCAAAACTAAGAATTTTTGAAAGACCTAAACTTACTTGAACAGCAAAAAATATTCCAAACATGACTCCACCAACAAATAACAACAGAATAAACAATACACTGGTTGCTGAGTCTAGGGAGGATTCCAGTATTGAGATAATCTGTAAGATAAAAATATAAAAATTAATTGATCGATAAACACCAACAATTAAAACAATACAATGGTTGCAAAGTCTATGTAGGATTCAAGTCTTTGCAAAGTCATACAGCATAGGCCCTTTAGTGTCACCATCCCAGTAAGAATTAGAAATCTTCCTAAACAACACTTAATTATTTACTCATCTGAAAAAGACCTTAAAAACCTCAGGAATGCTTATTAAAGGTGCTTGTAAACCAAAGAAAAATTTGTAAGTCAAATAAAATGTTGTTGAAATAATACAGTTTTTGTATTGTTGTTCAATATACAATTTTAAAATAGCTTTCGAAAGTAAAATTAATTTAGGAGGTGTCAATTTATCCAAGTATGTACAGTTAATATGTGATAGATGTCGATAGGGATGTACAATTTCTGGATAAAAATACACGCTTATTCACTGTATACACACTTAAAGAGTTAAAAGCAATACTATTTTGCTTTCAAATACTATTCTTTAGTCTGTCTCATTTTAAAGTACATTTGTTGTGCAGTTTTTAAAGAAATTAGTATTTAACTTCAAAACTTTCTCACATCTTTGCCTTAGCACCTTCAGCCTAGTAATAATGGATCCGACTTCATAATAATGAAAACATGTTAGATCTAGCCTAGTCACCAAGCAAATTGGCGGCAGACCTGTGATCTAACCTGTTCGCTATTCTGAGTATCTTTCCTCATCAAAATTAAGTAGATATTTAAGATTTTGGAAAGCAGACGCCACAAAAACCTATTTAAAGAAAATAACCCAGCATTCTAAGGGTTTCAGAGTTATAAATTCTGACCGCCCTTCAGAACCAGTCAGCAGACACCTCTAAGCCATTTAGGCATCAAAACATCCTTCCTTTCATCCACCCAGTTACCCAGGGACTGTCTGAATACCTTCACCTTATAAAATGGGTTTCATAGAGATAACTATTTCAATGTTAAAATCTGAAAATTAGCAGGCCTGCATACCTTCTGATCGCCCTTGAGAACCAGTCGGCAGACACCTCTGAGCCATTTAGGCATCAGGACATCTTTCCTCTCGTCCACCCAGTTACCCAGGGACTGTCTGAACACCTTCACCTTGTCACCTATAGGACCTTCATCACTACCCAGCTTCACTCCTGAATTACAAAATGAGAATTTGTTCGTGTCACAGAGAACATTCTTTAAGGATTAACCCCAAATAATCGACTGTCCCAAATTTAAAGAGATTGCAGACGACATTTCAAAATGTGATGCAATTGGAAATTAATCTTCTAATAGGGCAAAAAACATTGTTGGAAAAGGAAAATTTTTTGGTTGTTACGAGCAATTTCTCCTTTTCCCACAATTTGTTCTATAGTTGTCTTCAACACAGTGGTTAAATGTCATTATTGTTTGGTAATGGGTTAAATACATATTTTATTACACCTGCAGTGTAAAGATTCACGGAATTACTTTTTAAAAGGAGATAATTTCTTAACAAAGCTTTATTTTTTTAATCAAAATGGTTTAGATTCGAATTTTGCAAAGAAATTTTGTTTTACAAACATGCACATCTTAATTGAAAAATACTTGAATTAAATATAAACAAGTCACACAATCCCAAAACAATCTTTTCATCAAAAAGGAGAAACTGCTCATATGAGAGAGTTATTTCCCTTTCTCAACCATCATTACTTTATTATCTGTCATAATGTTTTCAAAATTGAAAATTGTTCAAACCCCCTTTTAGTACAGCACAATATAAATAATATCATTTGTGCAAGAATTCAATCTTATAAAAAAGCATAGCTTCAGATGAAGAAATTCTAAATCTTTTGCCAATCATAACTGCAATACAAACTTCATTTACCAACTTATGAAAGGAAATGTACTCAACAAGAAGAACCTTCCTACTCCACCTTCGGAGACCTCCTTCTTAACAAGTATATCAAATCAACATTCAGACTTACCTAGCTTTTTGATAGACCATATTCCCAATGGAATCGGCAGCAGCAGACAAACCAGCCAGATATTCAGGAACACCCGTGAGAACACATGCGCCCAGAAGAGCCCAATAAAGCACTGGTCTGATAGCGAGTGTTTCGGAGGGTCAGGCTTCTCCTTGGGCGTAGCAAGTTTACTGAGGCCATGAAGCTTCCTCTCTCCACCCACACTCAGGCTGCTGGGCTTGATTATGCTGGGTTTTACAGGTATTGTTTCTGAAATACATTATGTTTCAACTAGAGAGCTGGATCAAATATTTCTGTTTTCATATAGTTTATACAATATGTAAACCGCATTTTAGTTAAAATGCAAAGCTTGGGTCATAAATGAGGAGTAAAGACACCAATTGAGATGCCTATACACCTTAAGTCAAGCTGAATACAACCATCTGCACTCTGTGAGTTATCTCTTTTTTAGAGCTAGATGATGAATGCAATAAAAAAAAGCTTGATCAGGAGTGCACAAAAAAAAAGCTTGATCAGGAGTGCACAAAAAAAAGAGACAAAGTAACTCATATGGACCAAATTCATTTTTCATTATGTCTATTTTCACTATGTCTATTTTCATTATGTCTATTTTCATTATGTCTATTTTCATTATGTCTATTTTTCATTATACTGTCACTTTTAAGGGGTCTCAAATTGAAAGCCTTATGACCTATAACATTTAGAAGAGAAATCTGGTTTTAATTGACTTGTCCATAAATACCAAATGTTTTTCTGCATTTGTCCGTACAATAGTTGTTTAACATATAAAATTCACTTATCTCTAAAGGCTGATGGACAGTCTGGGCAATGAGGACAATTGATTTGGCCACCATTGTAGTGCCTGATTGGTTTATGTGGTCCATACAAACATTGGTTAGAATATTTTCCTTACCAACTGGCACTTCCTGCGGTGCCTGATCAGCAGACTGATCCGAAACATCAGTTGATGACGTTTCTGTTGATGGAGATTCTCCCATGATCCTGGAAATCACCGTCTTAAGTACAGACTCTGTACTGTTCAAATCTAAAAGCAAGAGGAGTAAGGGTGAACAAGAATTAAAAAGATGATACAGAAAAATAATTTGATAATTAAGATAAAATTAAATTTTGATGTTAACGTAACATTTATAAGGGCTCTTTTTCATGTAATTGAGATGAAGCCTTAGTCTGTTACTGGGCTATCAATGTTTATTTGGGAAATGATCATCACTGAAATTGCTGAATAGGAAAACCCAAATAACTGGTATAACTTGAGCAATTTGGCAAAACCACAAAATTTTGATATTTTTGAAATAGGAACATCCAACATCTCCCTCGCATATAGCTTGAAAAAGCTCTGGAATTGATTAAATGTATCCAGCTATTGAAAAAGCAGGATAATACAGCGTTTCAAAGTTCCACAAAAAATGTTTACCAAAGTTTTTGCTTGCAGAATGAAAAACATGAAGCTAGATCATATAAAGAGGTAGCACATTATGTTCATCTTTATTAAGCCTATCCATTGAACAAAAATCAGATTAGACAATGTAAATAAAAGTGTAAGCATTAAAGTCTACTTCAAAAAATTAATATCAGGAAATACATTGTCATAGGTTTCATTGACCAGAAACCCCAGCTAATTTGCTCAGTTTTATAAAAATGATATATCTACTGATGAGGTCCTAAAACCTCCACCTTCTTTTGCAAATCACCCTCCTACCACAAATATCAATGAAACTCCTGCATTGTATGCCTCCCATCAAGACTACAGCAGTTTCATTGCATGATTTGTGTACAATATTGAGCACTTACCATTTCCTTCAGTTTCTTGTCTTCGAGACTCGTTCCGTTCTGCGAAAAATCCCACAGTGACACCTAGTCCCATCAGTATCAGAAGTGGAACCCTCAAAATTCCTGTGGGGAGTGAACTTACAACATTAATCATGAGAAGATAAAAGATCTACATTACATTCCTGACCCTGTGTGTGAAGAATGTAGACTACATTCTATAATTAATTAATTGGTGAATTTAGTATATATTTCTTCTTTCTCAATGTTCTCATGTCATGTCATGCCTTATATTACAACTTTGAAGAAGTTTTGTGATCTTCTTACCTATCATAAAATCTGGAACAAAATTGATCATTTTACGTCTACAGCGTTTCCAAACGCCTAGCCAATCAAATTTGTAAAGGATCAAATTTCTTGACAAACATATCTATTAATTCATAGCCACAACATAATCAAACCTGTCAAAAAATTACAAAATGGCATTCATAAATTATACTACTTTTGGAATTGGAGATAAAATGGTGTCAAGTAAAAATGAAATTTAGAAACACATTTCTTCATACTCATACAGCAAATGTTGCTTTATTGCAAACAAGAAGCCAACAGTTATCACCTGCAGTGGCAGCTATTTGAAGCATCAAGAGAAGCCATAATTGGACAGACAAGTCTTTATGATAACAAACACATGAGACCTATTATTAGTGTTAACACTTAACCATACGCCAAATTTTCGACTGTCCCAATTTGAAAGAGTTTGCAGACGTTATTTCAAAATGTTATGAAATTGAATAGTAGTCTTCTGATAGAGAAGAAAACATTGTGGGAAAAGGAGAAATTGCTCATTATGAGTAATTTCTCCTTTTCCCATAGTGTTTTCAAGAATCGTCTGCGACAGAGAGGTAATATGTCATTATTGTTTGGTAATGGGTTACAACATGTAGCAAAAGACTTTTATTGTAAACAAGGAGCCAACAATAATCACCTGCAGAGGCAGCTATTTATAGTATCAAGAGCAGCCATAATGGGACAGACAAGTACTTAATATGGTAACAAACAAACAGATGAGATCTTTTATTAGAGCAGGTCAAAGCACATTCAAAGTTTACTGTAAACAAGAAGCCAACAATAATCACCTGCATTGGCAGCTATTTGTAGTATCAATAGCAGCCATAATGGGACTGATAGTGCCTTTAGGTAGGACTGAGATTCCGGGTTCCAAATAAAGATGATTGCACAAAGATAGGCTACTGCTAGAGTCCAGATCTGGAAAAAAAAACAGTCCATTTAAAGCCGTCTGTTCATGGATTTAATGAAATCAGGAATTTAAAACTTTATATCTTTAAAATTGTACTATGATACACACTGGAGAAAAGCTATTGGAAGCAAACTCAGTTAGTATTTAATTATACGAGCCTAACAGGTATATATATATATGTAGAGTGAATTAATATGTATTTGGAACTTTTAAATGTGTCGCAACAGTTTTGAGATAATCAGATATAGACTGTACATACTTATATTGACACTTCCTGAAATAATAAAGCTTTCAATGACTGCTTTTAATCATATTTCATACAACAATAAAAAAAAAAGCATATTATTTCAACGACATTTATTTTGAATTTCATATTTTCTATTTATGTAAATAAACATCTTTAACTTGAGGTTGATCTAAATTCTTGCTACCTCAAAATTAATGTATTTTTGCCACCATATTGAAAACATCAGCAGACAACAAATCTCCAGTATGAATGAAAATTCATGTTGCTTTGAGATGTGGGAAAGATAGCATTTCAGGAAAAGGGAAAAATCATGAAAACAAAATCACTATTCAATTCTAATGGGTATATGAAATAATGTTAATTATTTAAACATAGGACAAAGGGTGGGAACATGATGATTTTTTTCCTTTAATAAGGCAGAAAGTCATCTGCAACAGACACTTTAAAGCCATACTTGCGCTCATTTACACTTAAATTGTGAAAGTTCTAGAATAATAGAGAATTAACTCAAAAGTACTTTGAATTCCCTTTTACAGAGGATTTGGGACTGTAACATGCTCACATGATGGTTAAAAAAGAGTGAATACTATAACGTTTGTTTACAATTAGCGATAAGAAAAGGTCAGCTGAGAAACATTGGGAACCAATTATGAATAAAACTAAAAAAATCACCATTTTGAATGTTCACATTGTTAATATTGGATAAATGACAGTATTTTTATGTGTTTCACATGATTTTTCTAACCAGGTGATCGCCAATCATTAATCCAAGAGCTCCTTGCTATTTTAGATGTTACTCGAATGTAAACAATGAAGTTAAATTTGTGGGCACCAAATTTGTGGAAATAGCACTTTGAAAAATTATTAATAAATAGTGCACAATGTCATGTTATATTGTCATGATCCTGTGGTTTTTCACTATGTTTCAACATATTCTATCATAATTAATAACTCATATTACCTAGTTTTACAGTTTTTCTGCTAGTATGGTTTGAGTGTAGCGTATTTGCACTGGTTTTTGAATACATTCAATGCAGCAGTTAACTTAATGAGCCATAAATGAATTGACACAAAAAGAGTCTTACAGACTT